>CM034532.1:56176570-56465383 GCA_020002185.1 Paraescarpia echinospica
AAATGCTGTTTTCAGTCATCATTGGCGTATTGAACTCGAGAAGATCCCTAAAACATTTTGAATGTTGTAGAACATTTATATTTTATTAATTTAATTTTTTTTTGTAGAAGCTACTTTGTCGACACCTTTTTATACACTACTCCCAGTATAGTTCACTTAACAAACTTTTTTCAAAAAATTTAGAAGAATATGCTGTAGAACGCAATCCAAACATGATGAGCATAAGAAAGCATAAATTTTATTATATACTCCTATTTTCCAACATAATGACAGGATGTTGTGCATTTGGATGCACAAATCGATCGATTGCCAAAATCCATTTGAAACATGTGATGTACATATTCCCAGCAAGAGCCACATGGAACTAATGGCAGAACAAATTCAGACATCTTCTTCACAACTGTGTCAGTTAACACATTGTCCAATTAATAGCACTGCCATGCATTTTGATACACAAAGCTATCAGATGCACACATCCATTTGAAACACTAAGTGATGTACAACTTCTTTCCCAGTAGATGTAGCACAGAACAAAATGGGGCAGAACAAAGTCAGGCACCATCTTATGTCAGGTGACCCATTGTCCATTTACTGGCACTGTTGAGTAAAGCTCTTCAATTTCCACTTTCCATCAGCTCGGCTATTTCCAATGTCCTGCAAATAAACAAAGTTAAATTTAGGAAACTGAGCCTGAATATGAGTTTAACAAGATTTAACAAGATTGCCACCCAGATAATTAACTCTAGGTGGCAGGTGGACAAGGAAGCCCTTTGGCTTATCGAGAGTGACCCTTTTATCTATGTGTATCCTGCCCGTCTGAGGTGTGTCGATTTTATTTTTAAACATTCACGCTATTAGCACCCACACAATCAGCAGATAATCTGTTCCATTCATTTACAGTCCTTTGTGAAAATGAAAACTTTCTTATATCTAATCTACTCTGTTCCTTTGCTAATGTAACTTCATGTCCTCTAGTCCTTCTATCTTAAATTGAAAAAAAAATATTTCTATTAATATTTTCATAACCATTCAATATTTTAAACACTTCTATCTGCTCTCCTCTCAATCTCCTGGTCTCTAGTGTTGTTAAACCGCATTTTTTAGGCGTATTTCGTAACTAAGATCCCTCAGTTTTGGTATCATTTTAGTTGCTCTCCTCTGAACTCTTTCTAGCATATCTATGTCCTTCCTGCGATATGGCCTCCACGCTTGAATACAATATTCTAAATGAGGCCTAGCTATTGTTTTCTACAGTGGTATTATTAGCTCTTTTTCCTTATTTGTTATGTTTCGCCTAATTAATCCAAGGATTTGATTTCCCTTTGAAGCTGCAATTCCGCACTGCTCTGAAACCTTCATATCAGCACTAATGGTTAACCCTAAGTCCTTTTCTTTTACAGTAGTACTTAGTACAGTACCCTCCTGTGTGGAGGCATTTGCATTTCCCAAAATTGAACAACATTTGCCACTTTTCAGACCATTTGATCAACCTGTCAAGATCATCTTGTAAATGCTGTCTATCTCCATCACTTTTAATCCTTCTAAACACCTTTGTATCATCCGCAAATTTCAACACCTTGTTTGTTATTTCATCATCCAAATCGTTGATATATATTAAGAATAATATAGGACCTAATACTGATCCCTGTGGTACCCCACTCAATACTGATTTCCAGTTTGAAGCCTCCCCATCAACTACTACACGTTGTCTTCTGTCAATCAACCATTGTTCTATCCAGTTTATTATACCATTTCCTATGCCATGGGCCTTTAGTTTAAGCAGTAATCTTTGATGTGGTATTTTGTCGAAAGCTTTTTGAAAATCTAAGTAGACGATATCTACCGGTGATCCCTCATCTACCCACTTAGTGATGTCTTCCAAAAAACATAACATATTTGTTAAGCATGACCTCGTTTTAAAAAAACATGTTGAGATAGGTTTATCAAGTTTTGTTTAACAAGAAAATCCACCGTGTGATCTTTAATTAGTCTTTCTAATAATTTGCAAATCACTGATGTTAAACTCACTGGTCTATAGTTCTCCGACTTGTTTCTCGAACCTTTTTTAAATAACGGTATAATGTTTGCCTCTTTCCATTCTAAAGGAACCACTCCCTATTCTAATGACACATTGAAAACTGTTGCAAGCGGTACGCTAATTTGTTCTACAATTTCCAATAGTAGTTTGGGAGGAATCCCATGTACTCCAGGTGATTTATTAGCCTTCATAGCCCTAATTTTCTTAGCTACCATTTCTGGGGTTACAATTAATTGTCTTAAATAGTCTGAATCTGCCCCATTGAACTTACCCTCTGGTACTGGCAGTGAACTAATATCTTCTCTGGTAAACACTGAACTAAAGTACTCATTCAGGTCTTCTGCCATTAAGGACCGACCTTATCTTGAATTTTCTGTTTGCTTCGAACATACGCATAAACACTCTTGCTGTCGTGTTTTATATTACCAGCTAATTGTTGTTCATAGCTTCTCTTTGAATTTCTAATTTCAGCTATAGCTTGGTTAAGTGCTTCTTTATAACTGTTGTAGTCTTCATAATTTCCAGTACATCTATATGACTTCCACATCATTTGTTTATACTTAATTTTTCTAATGGCTTCTTTCGATAAGTGTTTCTTTTTGGACCGTTTCCCTTGTTTTTTTGAAGGGTACAAATTTATCGACTATGCACTTAATTTCACTCTTTAATATATTCCAGCATTCTGTTGTTGTCTTATTTTTTAGTGTGTTATTCCAGTCTATCTTTGGTAAATATTTCCTCATGTCTTTATACCTTCCTTTGTGGAAATTTCTCCTATACTGCTTTTTACTATTCCTTTCTGATTTTACTTTGATGGTTAAATGTATCTGGTTGTGGTCACTACTCCCCAGTGGCTCACATATCTTGACATTGTCAACTAATTCATTCTGTGAGGACAAAACTATGTCTAACACATTCTCACCCCTGGTTGGTTCTAGCACATGTTAAGAAAGGAAAGTAACTTGAACTAAAAACTTGTGGTCCTCCCTCCCCATACTCTGTAGAGATTTCCATTGTATATGCCCGTGGTTAAAATCCGCCATAATTATACAGTCCTGTTTGCTTACTTCCCTTATAGCGTTTTGTATTTTTTCATTCTCTTCTATGCTTATGTTTGGATTTCGATAAACTAACCCAACTGTTAACGTTAAGTTTCCTGTAACTATGTTACACCAAACAGCTTCTTCGCAATCTGCTTTTCTTTCTAATTTTATTTCATAAGCCTGGATAGATTCTTTTTTCCATAAAATAACCCCACCTCCCTTTCTTCCTATTCTATCTTTCCTAAACATTACATATCCTGTCAGTCCCAATTCGGCATCTGATATATCGGTGGTGGTCCAGTATTCGGTTATACCTATTATGTGAGGGTCAATTTCTTCTACCATAATGTTTTGTTCATTTCTTTTGTTTACTATACTCCTTGCATTTAAACAAACACCTCTATATCCAGCTTCAGAAGAGTTTTCCAGATTGTCCTTTGCTGATTTATTTGTGCTGTCTTAATCTATGCCTCTAGTTTCAGGCTTTTCTGTGAGTCCCCCCTGCGAATCTAGTTTAAATAGATGCAACCTACACTGTCAACAGATCGCAGCAGGTTCTCTGAGAAATCTGCTGCCCCCTTTCCACTAAGATGGAGGCCATCTCTCATGTACATATCTTCCCTCCCAACAAAGTATCCCCATACATCTATGAATCCCACCCCCTCTTCTTCACACATCTGCTCAACTAGTGCGTTGATCGCCATCCTCTTGCAGTTTCTATACGTTGCCCCCCTGAGAAGTAATGTGTTTGGAGAATTTGTAGAGAAAGGCGAGAAGACAAAATGAATTTAAAATAAAGAATCACTCATAAAAAGGCAGACAGCTGAATATGAGCATGGAGAAACGGTAAATTGATATATGTTTAAAGAAACCATGACTCGTATTAATACAGCTACAAGTGGTTTGAAGATTAGTGTAACATATCCTTAGTTCACTCGGTTCAAAAAGAAGACAATTGCTTGGCCAATAGGTTTATCACGTAAATTTTTCATGCATGCTGTAACCTTACTGGGGAGCAATGCAATAAAACTCCACGCGCATGCCATTTGGTAATAAAACACATTTGCATAAACCCTAGAGCACGCAGAAGACATTGTCTTTCACGATAAATCTCCACAGAACGGTCAAGGATGCGTGCAAAAGTCTCGACGAAGTTGACCGTCTGGGTAGGCAAGGCTTCGTCCCCGTACAGTTAATATTGCCTCCCTCGCTGGGTTATGTCCTTGTTGACGACCTCCGAGACTTGTTTTAATCAGCATAAATATCAAGCGAAGCCAGACGGCTCCTATGAGGGCTGAGCTTCTGTGGGATGTTTCGCTCTTTGTTCTGTTTCGACGGATATATATCATATGCGGAGTAGACTGTTGAATAAACTTGTGATGTAAATGCATATGGGGTGGCAATGTACACCCTCAACCACACAACATATTAGGGGTCCGGTGTGTATGTGTGTGTGAGTAGTTATTACTTGTGTGTTTGTATTTGCATGCAAGTGTACGTGTGCGTGTGTATCGCATGTATATGAATTTTCGATACCACTGCTTCATATGTTGTGCCTAGGGGATCATTTGTGGTTTGTATCCTCTGTTTGCGTTACATAAAAATTAAGATAAAATCCAATATGCTGGAACAATAAATTCCTAACGCATTCCTGCGTTTGGTCGACGTAGCATTCAAATATTTCAGTTTGGTCACGCATGCAACATGAGCAAGCAGTTACATAATATTATAGGCCCCTAGATTATATCCTAGATTTCACAGAAACACGTTTGTATTTAGTATTGTATTGGTGATGTCAAACAAATGCCTTTATATTTTAATATGATGTTTCAATGCAATGAACGCCAGGTACAACGGCAAACAACGCACTTAATAGCATCACCAACGAGCAAACCGATTAAACAGAAGACTACCTTATTTAAGATGGTATACGCAGCATGTTGCATGCATGCATTGCATACAACAAGTCTGTTGACGGCAGCGACCGTCATTTCTACTTGTCTCGTTGAAGATGGCACAGGTCAAGCACGTGTTCGCGAGAGATTCGTAAATCCCACGGCTGCGGTGATTGCTCGTTTGCGTCTCTCGCTAGTTCACCAAACCGACGTTAATTTGCGTCCGCTGTCCATCAATGGCATTCTTGAACTTAGTAGATACGCATCGGAAGAGTCACAACTGAACCCTGCTCTATTATACCAGCAGATCACAGATTCGGTCTTAGCAGTGCAAGGTATTTTTAAAAGGTTTAAATGGGTGGAATCTGCGTAACATAATAATTGTAAAATGTAGACTGACTATTTTACTGTTACAAATATTGTTACAAAGGTATCTGTAAAAAAAAAAGGTTTATCCGGGTGGATCCACGAGTCGTAATAATTGTCAAATATAGACTATGTGTTGTTACAAATAACTCCGTCAAGATTGTCGAATTTAGATAACCTAATAAATACAAGAAAATGTTTTATTGGCAACTCAGCCGTGTTGTATTCTTATAAGACAATCGGTGAAATAACACAAATAATACTAATACAATGAAACGTCATACATTATTAGAACCGTATGATTGCATTCGAGAGGGGTGTTCCAGCATGCTCGCCAAAAGTATTGTTAACTAATTATCACGTGTGAGTTCAATGACGCCATTGTATGTGTCAGCTACAAGTTTTAGCAAAACTAATACAGTAATTAGTTATTGTGCTGGAAGAATTACACAATAATCCACACAAAATATCAAAAGACGCAGATAAGAACGGGACTGGAGATACAACATATGCTGGTGAATTGTACAAAAGGATTGAAACATATGTTTTTGTATGCAGACGTTTAGCAAAATACCAGTCCTGTATTACATTGATCCTTTCATTGACATCATTATCTCTTAGGCAGTCAAGATGTGTTCAGTCAATAAGGATTTACCTATGAAAGGAACAACCTAAGCCTCGGGGGGTTAGTTACGCAACAAACTGGAGAATAAGACAAGAGAGAAAACAACCACGACACAAACCAATGACCCAATGAAAAGATGAACACTTTGTTGTTTTTGCAATGTGTGCAATGTTAATTAAATAAACACCAATGTAAGGCAATCGGTTCAAAACTAAACAAGTCACTGACTCTTTGGTCGCTCCAGTGCGTTGGCACAATGCCGTAATCTCTCATGTCCTGTCCCTGGGCCTTTGCCGTGAGCCTAGTTAGCACCAGGAGGGTTACTAAGAAATCCAATCAATGCCATTGTACTTACTTGCTTGCAGAAGATGTAACAGAAACACTAGAGTTACTAGTAAATTATGCAACTGCTATGATACAAAGGATATAAGACCTCACATACTGTGAATAAGAACTGGTTTGGTCAGTCATCTAACGAAAGAAGAGAGAGTGTACAAATCGGCTACTTGCGAAGGTGTTGTTTACCCAAGCATTAATGATAAATGCTCATAAATGCTCATAAAGTTACACCTCAGAGAAGCGAGGAAGTGCCTATATTCCAAAGTATGCAGTTAGAAGCTGAAGCTAAGCCGCATTTTGTTGCATGGAGCAAGGTACATATGTATTCATCAAGCGCTTGGCATTCCATCAAACTTTTACCCTTTGGACT
Source organism: Paraescarpia echinospica (assembly GCA_020002185.1). NCBI lineage: Eukaryota > Metazoa > Annelida > Polychaeta > Sabellida > Siboglinidae > Paraescarpia > Paraescarpia echinospica. The sequence continues at coordinate 56,183,247 of CM034532.1, forward strand.
AGGACACTAGGTTCATGCAATCCACAACATTTACAGAATTGTTGGATAGCTCCTCCATTATTATGCTAGCAGATAAACTAAAGTAGGTTTGTATGTCTTTGTTACCAACCCTTCCGGGGTTACCAAGGCATGTGGCAAAGGTCTCAATGGGCAGGAAATTATATCCATCATGTGGAGATCAAAGAATGTCCTGTCCACTTTAAAACCAATGTCCTTCGTCTGTTGTGCACTTCCTTCTTATTCACATGTTGCTAAAACTGCATCGAAGTTCCTGCTGGTGTGCTTCTTAGCGGGATCACTCGGGATTTTAATTCATCTCGACTATATAAGAGATTCCATGTTGCTGTCAATGAAATGATCATAACAATCTGCTTGTTGGAAACAATAGCATCTGGTAAACTGGAAACGGTCTGCATAAGTATCTGCTTCAAATAAAATCCACACGAAGGCGCCGGTTCAGGTATGTCCGAGACACCACTAAAAACCTAACGTTAGCATAACTATTTTGCCGGTCTATTGAACATTATAATTTGTATGTAAATACATATCATGTCGAAGTATGTGCTTTTCATTATGATCCCGTCGGTTCAGTTGGACACGCGTTGGAGTATTAATTGGTTGTTGTTCTCCGGGATGAAGTTCATGGATGGTGACAGTTGCCCTGTGCCGCAGTGATGTATGGTCTACGCCACAGATGAGACGAGTTGGGTCGACCTACATGCATCCTTCCCGATTTGTTGACCGCGTTACCTGCAGGGCGCTCTTGATCTGTCGCCGGTCAGTTGGTGACACATGAATTTATGTAGAACCAGAGTTCAGAAATATATAGAGTCACTAGCGCAACTAATTGAGTTTTGAAATTGGCGTATCACCTTACTGATGGCAAGAAACCAGGGATTTTACTCATAGAAATGCATTTAAAGGACATTTGCTTGCAAAACGTTCACTCGCACATAATGGGCTCGCCGGTTAAAGTGGAAAACAGACATTTGTAAACATTGATGTTGCAGTAATCATCGTTATAGTGATTACAACGGAAAATGCGTGATTTCAGTTGTTTGTTTGTTGGTTTGTTGGTTGTTAGATTGGCTGGGTGGTTGGTTGGTTGGTTGGTTGGTTGGTTGGTTGGTTGGTTGGTTGGATGTACGGATGGATGGGTGGGTGGGTGGGTGGGTGGGTGGTGTGGGTGGGTGGGTGGGTGGGTGGGTGGGTGGGTGGGTGGGTGGGTGGGTGGGTGGGTGGGTGGGTAGTTGGTTGTTTGGATGGTATGTCGGTACTTGCTTGCTTGGTTGGTCGAATTACTTTGATTAAGCTTACCATTGTTACAGGTGAAAATTTACAAAACTCTTGTTAAGTGAGGCGCTCAAAAATTAGTAGTATGCTCACATAATTGAGTTAAGAAAATTAGCTAATTATATCGTAATAATTAATTATAAGGACATAGATACGCTAAAAAGTACAGAGGAGAGCGACTAAAACTATTCCAGAACTAAGAGAACTAGAGAATTGAACATCAAGAGGAGATCAACTAGAAGTGTCTTAAAATATGTAATGAATGAATGAATGAAAGTTTATTCAACAACATCAACAGCACAATACGTGCACAGTATGGTGTGCTGCTGCTGCTGCTGCTGCTGCTGCTGCTGCTGCTGCTGAAAGGACATAGCTGAAGTCATAGACTTATATGTTGCTATGCCCTTCTCAAACTAAACAAACTGATTTAATGCAGCACGAATTATAAATAATTTACAAAAAAATATTTACAATTCATGTATAAACTTGTTACCATAGTTCTTGTGTTACTAATACATGGGTTTCACTAAACACCAACTTCAATTAACAATTCACAAATATGTAGAAAGTAATGACAACTTGAGTGCTTTTTTAAATTGTGTTAAACTTGGAAGCTAAGTCCATTTATTTGGTCAATTGTTCCACGTTGTTACAGCAGTCGGAGGGTGACGTTTGTCTTTTTAACATCGAACACTTTGCTTTGTCTGGTATTATTTATGTGTATAGCTGCGGTTGGCTCAAATAATGCTTGAACACGACCATTTAAAGAATGGTTGTTTGGTTTATAAAGTATAATCATAGTCTTGTATTTAACTAAATCGTGAAATTTAAGCATGTTTGAGAGATTGAAAAATACAGATGTATGATCATGGTAATTAAGGTTATAAATAATCCGTATATCTTATTTTCTGTAACAGAGATAGTTTTCTGTGTCTAGGTTGCTAAGTATTTCCCCAGATCTCACAATAATATGGCATATGTGGTTGAACAAATGAATTATATAATGTGTGTACCGCTTGACAATCAAGAACATGCCTAGTTTTATAGAAAACTGCTATGCTTTTTGATACTTTTGATTCAACCATTTTTATGTGTTCTCGCCATGTTAAATTTTCATCAATGGTTACTCCAAGGAATTTTGTATATGATACCTGCTCAATATTTGTCCCATTCAAAACTATATTCACATCTGTTTTAGGTTTTTTTATTGTTAAACATTATAAAATGTGTTTCGTTCACGTTGAGCGATAATTTGTTCGCTCGGAACATTAGGTCTAGTATATAGTTCGCTGTTAACAACAGTGATTACATCATCAGTGTTACTAGCAGAATAACAAATGTTTGTATCATCAGCAAACAGAATAATATCAAGCAATTTTGAGACTTCACACATGTCATTTATGTAGAGAATAAATAATAACGGGCCAAGGATTGAACCTTATGGGACTCCACACTTGATTTCCCTTTGTTCTGAGTTACTGTTGTTATAGCATACATATTGTCTACGGTTGGTTAAGTAGCTTTTTATCCCGTAGGAATGCAGTTTACTTAGGAGTATGTTGTGGTCAATAGTGTCAAAGGCTTTTTTTATGTCAATAAAGACATCAATCATGCTTTGGCATTTATCCATTGCGGAAGTAACCTTTTCAACAAATTCTATTAAAGCTAGTGAAGTTGAATGATTACTTCTGAAGTCATACTGCCCACCTATCAATATGCGTTGTGTTTCAATGAAAGATGTTAGCCATTTGTTGAATAGAAACAAATGTGGACTCTCGATAAGTCAAAGGCGTCTGTATGTATGTCGGTCGGTCGGTCGGTCGGTCTGTCGGTCGGTCGGTCGGTCGGTCTGTCGGTCGGTCGGTCTGTCTGTCGGTCGGTCGGTCGGTCGGTCGGTCGGTCGGTCGGTCGGTCGGTCGGTCGGTCGGTCGGTCGGTCGGTCGGTCGGTCGGTCGGTCGTGGGTATGCGTGTGCTTGTACGTGTGTGTGTGTGTGTGTGTGTGTGTGTGTGTGTGTGTGTGTGTGTGTGTGTGTGTGTGTGTGTGTGTGTGTGTGTGTGTGTGTGTGTGTGTGTGTGTGTGTGTGTGTGCGTGCGTGTGTGTGTTTGACCTGCCTTACATATTATTGTTTGCATAAGCCAGTTTATTACAAAACTATCTTTAATACTATTATTAGGGTGATAATGCACAACAGTCACTAAATTTATTTACTTTACGTGTAATAAATTTATTAGTTAAATTCCTAACATATTGTAACTGGGTAAGTGTATATTATACAAAACACATCGGTTTCTCACTAATGGGACCCACAAACGACTGGAACTTTCATTCATAGCCACATGTAATCCCATTAATAAACAAATTTAGACAACGTCTGATATATTTAACATTGAAAGTGCCTTTTTTGTTCCGTTCAAACAACGAGTAATTCACTGAAAATCGCCCTAAGAAAAACAAGTTTGTTTGATTGATATGACCAATATACGATAGGAATGAGCGCTCTGTTGATAAGTTTAATTTGACAGTAAATAAAATAGAGCATTACGGTGTCAATGAGGAAAACAATCAATATTCACACCGAACCTGTCAGTTTCCTATCGATACAGTGCCTCTGGCATGCTAATACATAATCTTGTTATAACTTGACGGAACCATCTGCCGCGTTGCATCCACTTGCAGGCCGTCGACACGAAGCTACGCGGTGGCACCACGCACAACACTGCCAGCAAACCACTACACGTAGCCTGATCTGATTCTACGTGGACGTCGGGTCACAAAGGAATTCAGCCATTGGGAACTGTAGCACGTTGCACATGGGCGCCTGTCACGACGTCCACGCATTACTACAATTCATTTGTAATATCGTTAATCCCGTCGGTGCATGCGAATTTTCTAATAAAGTTTCAAACGCCGTGGACGGAAACTTGTCACGTGAGGTGATGTATGGCGCCATCAACCCGCTCTTAATTAAATAGTCTAGCGCTGCTAACTCGTTGACATTCCGTTCATAATCACGTTGTCCCTCGCAGTAAAAAAAGGTCACTTCTCCGTCAGTTTCTGATCATAATTCACCTATTTTGCGCGAAAATCAATGTTAATATGATTATTTAAAAAATAATAGGATAATGTATAAATGCGCCACCGCAAGATGACGCTTCGGGCATTATTCCGCCTAAACCTGAAGCATGGTGATTAATAAAGGAGTAGTTTTCATAGAATCAGCGCCAGAGACAGGAACGAATGTCTTGCATCAATAGTAATAACTCCGGAAGTTAGTACAAATCAGGTAATTGAGGGTCTGCCATAAATGTCGTGTAACTGAAAATTCCGTCGATAATCACGTTTTCATCTAAGTCTACTTCGTTCGCTGCAGGAAATTGCAGAGTCGGTGTTTATGAAAATAGGACACAGTACTGCTGTATAATATCGTATGGTGTTGTAATATCTGATCGTTAAAACAAAATGCGTAGTGCATATAGAATATAGCCACGAACGTCATATGTTATGTACGCAACGTTCTAATTTAAACAAGGGTTCCTTTGTATCATAACAACTGTGCACTCTTTACTAATACAAATTTATCAAAACAGATATGACAGCATCTCAATCAAATGGGTAAATGTATTAAATAAATTAATTTACTTATGGTTTACGATATTTGAACCAATAGCCAATTCAAGAGTAATAAATCCCGACGTCAATACATGCGCTATTTTGTACGCATATATTATCTACAGTAAAATACGTATATTCGCAGTCGACGGAGCTGGTGCTATGTCCAAGGTTGTAGTTTTTTTTTTATGTTTGATGGATTCCGTGTATTATGCATGCGTGTGCAGCAGTAGTTTCTCTCTGGGTTCTCGAGTCCCGCAGGTTTACATTTCAGGAACGCGAATCCAATCTATTTGACATACAGAAGGGAAGCTTAGTAACGAAAAGTAAAAGATTGATTTGATCTATGACATTCATTCATTCATTTTGTTCGTTCGTTATTTATTTGAGGGGATTGGCTGTCTGGGCGATAAGGGCCATTTCTAATTAACACTACACTATCCAGGTCTGTTTTGTTACGTTCAAATACGATAGCTTCGACGTATCTAAATTCTATATAATAATGTTAAGAAACCTAACTGTAACCTGTTTAAATTACACTGTGTAATAAGTAAAGTGTTCTTTTAAAGAAAGTATGCCCTTTCCATGTGATCACTGAAAATGTCCTTTAGAGATATTGACAGTCGATTGGAAATGTACTCCAATGTACATGTATATTGGCCACATCATATTTATTATCGCAATTATAAAGCCATTTGTCATCTCCATCTTTTTGAACTGGCTCTATTGAATGTCCGCATGTTTATTAGTGGAGGCCTTTGTTCGAGTTGGTGTTTCCATGCAAATGATGCTGAGCAACGAAGCACACCGAAGTGACAGTCTGGTTCAATCAAAGAGTGTAACATGTCACAAAATATGTTTCTTCACGCAAGAAAGTAAAATGTTGAATTAAAACGTAGTTGACACAGACGGAGAATTGAAAGACAAAAAAATTAATTAGTTGCAAGTTGCAACCGCTACAATCAACAACCTCATCACAATTATAAACTCAAAACACTTACAACCTCACCACAATTATAAACTCCCAACACTTACAACCTCACCACAATTATAAACTCCCAACACTTACAACCTCACCACAATTATAAACTCCCAACACTTACAACCTCACCACAATTATAAACTCCCAACACTTACAACCTCACCACAATTATAAACTCCCAACACTTACAACCTCACCACAATTATAAACTCCCAACACTTACAACCTCACCACAATTGTAATCTCCCAACACTTACAACCTCACCACAATTATAAACTCCCAACACTTACACCCTCACCACAATAATAAACTCCCAACACTTACAACCTCACCACGATTATAAACTCACAACACTTACAACCTCATCACAAGAATAAACTCCCAACACTTACAACCTCACTACAATTATAAACTCACAACACTTACAACCTCACCACAATTATAAACTCCCAACCCTTACAACCTCATAACAATTATAAACTCACAACACTTACAACCTCACCACAATTACAAACTCACAACACTTACAACCTCATCACAATTATAAACTCCCAACACTTACAACCTCATAATAATTACAAACTCCCAACACTTACAACCTCACCACAATTATAAACTCACAACACTTACAACCTCACCACACTTATAAATTCCCAACATTTACAACCTCACCACAATTATAAACTGACAACACTTACAACCTCATCACAATGATAAACTCACAACACTTACAACCTCACCACAATTATAAACTCCCATCACTTACAACCTCACCACAATTATAAACTCACAACACTTACAACCTCACCACAATTATAAACTCCCATCACTTACAACCTCACCACAATTATAAACTCCCAACACTTACAACCTCACCACAATTATAAACTCCCATCACTTACAACCTCACCAAAATTATAAACTCCCATCACTTACAACCTCACCACAATTATAAACTCACAACACTTACAACCTCACCACAATTATAAACTCCCATCACTTACAACCTCACCACAATTATAAACTCACAACACTTACAACCTCACCACAATTATAAACTCCCATCACATACAACCTCACCACAATTATAAACTCACAATATTTACAACCTCACCACAATTATAAACTCACAACACTTACAACCTCACCATAATTATAAACTCCCAGCACTTACAACCTCACCACAATTATAAACTCCCAACACTTACAACCTCACCACAATTATAAACTCCCATCACTTACAACCTCACCACAATTATAAACTCCGCGGAATGTTGACCTCAACGCAAGTGTAACCTCCCGTGTAGCTACAATCATGTTGATGAGGGTCTGTGAAAAAAAGTATAGTCTGATTCTTCAGTGAAAATGTCAATATAGCCTTAATTTATGTTATATCATGAAGCTATTTGCAATATTCCAAATTACCCAATTAAATTACCCGAGTGAATTAGTTAGATGACTTTAACACAGGAGCGCATGCACTTTTTATAAACCGACTACATATAGTACGCCTACTTCACACTCTTTCCTCAATTAATTCAGTTGATCGCGAATTCAAATACGTAGAGCCGGAATAATTTAAGATTGATACGTTTTGGTCAGTTTAATAAACGGCTATGCATTTGGTTAAAACCATGACAAACTTATTGACTTCGATTGACACATCGGGTAATTTGAATAGCCTTGTTCTACACAGCAGGGCAGATCACGTTTTCTTTTTTTTCACCGAATTTTGACCGAATCCGTTCCAAGAAACTGTTTCTCATATTTTTCACCAAAATCAGTAACAAACTCATACAAACGAGCCAGCGAGAAGCAGTGTACAGTACATGTATTCGATGTTTCGCGAAATGTATCTGAAACGTGACAAATGAAAACAAATCGAACTGAAGAGAGATCTTTAATAAGGCAAGAAAGCGGACGCGGCTGCTGGAAAAATGACGTAGGGTGGTGAACATGGAATGGAGAAGAAATAATCGTCCATATTGATTTGCAAAGCGCCGAGTCTTCGTTGCGGCAAATGTAGTGTTGGCAGTGGGCAGCTGAAGAACGGTTCTTTACAGCCGTAGACGGCTAGATGACAGGTCATCAGCGGCAACACCGGTCTGGCATTAGCTTAATTCAAATGTTCCTTCGCCATATAAATAATGAAGTTGTCTGACTACGTAGAGCTATTTAGATGTAGACCAGTATCAGCAAATGAAGTTTATCGTTTATTTTTTTAGATGTGAATGTGCTGAAATATGAGGGTTAATGTATAGCTAGTGTGTGTAATGTTGTGTTTCAGAAGCATTTATTTACAATTTCAGATCTGTTTAATAGTACGAACGAAGTCTGCCAATTTCGTTGCCAAAACGGGCTTTAAAATTAATTTTATGCAAGTTTCATCCAATTTGTTTTTCGGTGATGTTGCATTAATGCGTATGCCAGAATTTTGCATTAAGTTTTATTAACAATAACATGACTGGCATTGTTGGCTACATAGAGACCGGGCATAAAAGAAATGTGCGACGTCGTGGTGAACAGCGGGCGAAGGTGCGCGGAGAAGATAATTGCCCATTTTCGCAAAGCGACTCCTATCTGGGCCTTGTTGCCATGATGCCCCGTTTCTCAGACGAATTCACATGTTGCCCGACTAAGCAGCCGTAGAAGCTTAGCACAACAGGAAGATTCACCAAACAAGTGGCATGAAAAAGTTTGAATATAGGCGTAGTTAATTAATAGCTATACAGTCAAACCGCCATTGAGGTGACTTTTGTTCATTCCCGAAGTTGACCGTAATAGTGAGGTTCAACTATCCTTAATAAAGAGGTATAATTTGTGGTCTTCTTACACGGCAAAACACACGTGGTCTCTATGGGTAACACACAAAAGTATTCTAGAGAACATGAAGAAGAAACTTAAAAGAAAGAAGTCAAAGACGACACCGATAGCGAACCGACCTGGTGGCGGGCATACATCCAGTAGACGGAGACGGCGAGTAGACCCAGCATCGGCAGCAGCACCAGCAGGAGACAACTGAGCCGACCGAGACAGGTCCGGGGCAGGGCACGCACCACTCTCTCCCCCATCCTAGACAGACCCACGTCTCGAGGGTCGGCGCCGACCGGGGAGGTGAAGCAGTCGCCTGGATGTGAACTTGCGCAGAGTTTTGGCTGCGGAGAAACTTGTCCAGGTATGCGTCCAATGAGCCCGATCGGCAACGTCTGCCGTCGTGGCTTTCACTTCCGACGGAAACAGGAATCTGGCATCCAATATCGTACAAAGGACACACGCGCAATGCCTTATAAATACTCCACCACTATATTGAAAGTTTTTCCTCTAAGTAGCGTTGTATTACGTACAACGTGTAGGCAATAATACCCGTATTGAATGTGTAGACACACCAACAGCAACGTGGAAAACACTGACTCTCTATCCAGACCAACTGGCGATGGTCACGGTGACATTTCGACGTCTCTCCCGCTAACTCTCCAAAGTCTTGTCAAGTCCACTAGGTCTCATCAGCGTAGCGTGTGGTTAAACACAACCACAATGACGCGCCTGTGCCAGCCAACCAATAAGCACGGCTGTAGTGTCGTTCTGCTCCGCTGACAGCCGCCGAACTGACCAATGTCTCGCACGGACTAACGCCTAACGCGTTGCGATGTCGCTCAAGTTTTCGCACTTATGCAAGTATGAACGATAGTCTGATGACAGTCATAATTCTAATTTCTCGAAGATATGACAGGGAGCGATGTCATTTCTGCAGACGGTGTCCCTCGCGTGTGTCTCTCCGGGTCCGTGGCTGAAGGCTATTGATGCAGTGGTTGCGAGAGCCGGCGGCCTGCACGGATGCCGAGTGGGCGGGCACGAGTCGTCCCCGTGCGCCGGTATCGAGCGACAGCGGCGGGCGGGTCGCGCGCCAGATTAGCATCATGCGCATGCATGATCTCGCGCCGGGCCCGACCGACCAGCTGCAGCCCGCTCGACCATGTTTATTAGCAACTGTTGATTGCGTTATAATCGGAAGTGCGTCACCGACGTCGACGGTGAATGTGTTCGTCAGGTCCGGTCAGGTGGAAGACGGGGACATTATCAGAGGCGGCTCGGTGACTTGCCTGCGTAAAGCGCAGCTGGGTTTCAACGGTGACCGTTTAGATGTACGCATTGTTTGGGCCTAACTGCGTAGAACGTAGGTTTAATGAGTCGGATCAGTTAATAACTGTTGAAATAAAACCGTAATTATATCGAGGGCGTTGGTTCGTGTGGCCACGACACCACGAGGTGGAGATACGCTTTGTTTGTCTCCTATATTTCTCACGCACGCATGCACGCACGCACGCACGCTTGCACGCACTGGTTTATGGAGTCCGTGGGTGGTTGAGTGAGTGACTATGTGAGTGAGTGAATGTGAGAATGAGTCAAGGCATGAATTAGTGAAAGCATGAGTGACTGAATGGGTGAATGAAAGAGTGAACGAGTGAACAAATAACAGGACGAGTGAGTGAATGAATGAGTGAATGGATGAGTAAGTCAAAGGGTGAGTGTGTGAATCAACCAGTCAAGGAGTCAGTGAATGAATCAGCGAGTGAGTTAACGAGTCGATGACTTCATGAGTCAACGAATCAACGAACCAACGAGTCAACGAATCAAAGAGTCAGCGGGTCAAAGAGTCAAATAGTCAAAGATTCAAAAAGTCAAAGAGTCAACGAGTGAAAAAGTCAACGAGTCAAAGAGTCAAAGACACAAAGCGTCAAAAAGTCAAGGGGACAACCAGTGAATGAGTAAATTAGTCAATGAGTCAGTTAGTCAAAAAATCAAAGAGTCTACGAGTCAATTAGTCAATGAATGAATGAGTCAACGAGTCAATTAGTCATTGAATCAATGAATCAATGAGCCAGTGAGTCAATAATTCAATGAGCCAATGAGTCAATTAGTCAAAATGTCAAAGAGTCAACGAGTAAAAAAGTCAACGAATCAAAGAGTCAAAGACACAAAGCGTCAAAACGTCTAGGGGACAACGACTGAGTGAGTAAATTAATCAATGAGTCAGTCAAACGGTCAACGAATCAATTAGTCAATGATTCCATGAGTCAATGAGCCAGTGAGTCAATGAGTTAAAGAGTCAACGAGTCAGTGAGCGTGGATCACTGCGGTGTGTTCATCACTGCGGTGTGTTCATCACTGTGGTATGTTTATCGTTGTGGTGTGTTCATTACTTCGGTGTGTTCATCACTGTAGTGTGTTCATCATTGTGGTGTGTTTATCACTGTGGTGTATTCATCACTGTGGTGTGTTCATCGCAGTGGTGTGTTCATCACTGTGGTGTGTTCATCATTGTGGTGTGTTCATCACTATGGTGTGTTCATCACTTTGGTGTGTTCATCACTGTGGTGTGTTCATAACTGTGGTGTGTTTATCATTGTGGTGTGTTCATCACTGTGGTGTGTTCATCATTGTGGTGTGTCCATCGCTGTGGTGTGTTCACCCCTAGCGTTCAGCTGCGATCCGGTGGTGATAGCTGTAAGCCCTAAAAGGAAACATGTCTGCCTCACGTCCCTCGAGTCGTCTTCGTGTAAAGGTTAATAATAAAAGAGATTACCATACATGAGGTATGATCGATATCGGGTTAGTGATGGGCCTTAAGGTAACATTCTGAGTACCCGAACTCAGTTAGCTACTGTGCAGTGACCAGATGTCTGTGGTTGTAGGTTAAGCAGGCGCTGGAAAACCGAACTTTGAGACGTTAACGTGACGACATAGCTGTGATAACTAGTCTCTTTCTATAACAACACGTATTTCAGCGACCAATTGCTGTGTGTCTCTCTCTGGGTCTTTGCACATCCCCAGCAGCCAAAGTTGTATCTATTTGATTTACATGTTAAATGATGATACATATTGACAAACGAATTGACGCGTGCATTAGTCGTACCTATTACACTTTCAAAGAAGCGAGTTTTGACTGTTAATCTCACCATCCCTACCGTGCTAAACGTTCGCTATTACTTCTTTATATTGGCTTATGGGACTGCGTCATATTACATATGACAGGCTGTTCTCCAGTTGGTAGTTTGGTCCCAAGTATAATGCCAATGCTGTACCATAGACCGTTAAAAAAAATTTAGCATGTTTTATGTAATCGCATATGTTGTGCGTAAGACGTTATTGGGGTATATTGTAACATTTTCTTGGAACAAATTACTGCACCACATACAACCTCTCACTGAACAAAAATGTATTACATTAAGGATTCCATCACGCACTTGCTAACTGCAGTATATAACTGCTGTCCAGTTGGCATAAACAACGTTTCGATCGGATAAAAAGAGAATGCACTCCTGAAATATGTCGCTTTTTGCTACAACTTGCCTCGGGTTTCCCCTACACATTATGTAGAGTTAGTGGAGGCGACACAAAATCATTCACCATTATGACATATTAGGCATAATTGTTTTTGAGTTACTGATACGTCTCTGCGCAGACTAATGGCACCTTTCTAAGACACGGACTGGCCAACTCGTTACTGCTGACAGTAAAATCTTGGCTGAAGAGAGTCGCAATCAGTCGTTATGCCCATAACATGTGTCGACCAAATTCTGGACGTCCTCAACGGTGTGCTAAAATCTTCCCCACGGTGGAGTTGATATTTGGCCAACTGCTCGAATTCAATGATATGCAGTTGGCCGCTATCTGCACTTTCCACTGGATACACCGTATTAGTTGTGGCGCGTCTCTCGTAGATATCCGTCAAATTATGGAGGCCGTTCGATCTCTCTCAAGGGTGATCGCCTAAGTTAGCTATGAGTCCCTCCGGATACCCGGGGCAGGCAGCAGCCAAACGGACGGAACCTGTCGTCTCGGGTTGTGGGATACATACGACTGTCCTCAGCGGTGGACTGACGTAATCAGGCACAAATGCCTGCGTGCAGACATGTACATAGGTCGAGAAGATATGGTACATCCAGTATCGCCGTTGCTAATTGAATCCGATTCTCAATCGAGAGAACCCGGGTGCGAATCATGTGCTGCCGTGTCGAACGTTGGGCAAGGCTACAAACAGGATGGTTATGTGTATTCATTCTTCTAACATTAATTACAGCATGACTGAATGCTTCCCACAGAAATCGAGACCGTGTTCGATTGAGCAGATTTACCAGGGAGTAAGGTGAAAAGCGCTTTGGGCAGTCATAAGGACTGAATACTGCGCTATACAAGAAAGTACCTTTATATTTACTTTACACTGATGATATGTAATAGGCTGAGAGAAATGCGCGACATCTGAACATAAAACAAACAGATCCAGCGGGACGACGATTATATAAAAACACAAGTCATTGGAGGAGAAGAGTCTAAGAATGCATCTGAAGGTGGATTATCTAAGAACATATTGGAAGAGGATCTAAGTAAACATTCAATGAGAACGATCCCGGCATTGACCCCACACTGGACTGGGAGTAAAATATGAAAGACAGCTGGTAACTAATAACAATGTTAAATGGTCCATCGCAGCCAATCAGCGACATACCCTCGACCCGTATTCAAAAATTAGTGCAGGGATCAAATTGTCAGAACCGGTCACTACGAATACATGTGCGCTAGGTGTCGTGGGAATAGTGAAGACATACAGAGTCCATTGTCTCGACGGAAAACGCGTCGACTGTCGAGTTAGACAACGATCACGAGAAGAATTAATGAGAGTTCGCCAGTGGACAAAGGGTGGTCGATTTCATATATTACCGGTTGTATACAGCGAATGAGCTTCATGCATCGGAACAGTATGTGCTAAATGTGTCCACTAGAAAACAGGTGACACTAATTTATTAATTCTATATAACTGATTCAGTTTAAAGTTCACTTTTTTCTGCCCATGGACAATTTCTATCAAGATTTACACCGTTCAATGCCACACCAACGAACACTACACTATGCGTTCTTTACGCGTGATACTAAACAAAGCAACGCATTTCACAACACAACATCATATATCATAACACAGTGAAGAGTATCCCCGTACACCAGCAATGACACTTACACAGTGAACAATATCGCCGTACACCAGCAATGATACTTACACGGTGAACAATATCCCCGTACATCAAATATGACACTTACATAGTGAACAATATCCCCGTACATCAACAATGACACTTACATAGTGAACAATATCCCCGTACACCAGCAATGACACTTACACAGAGAACAATATCCCCGTACACCAGCAATTACACTTATTAGGTGAACAATATCCCCGTACACCAGCAATGACACTTACACAGTGAACAATATCCACGTACACCACCAATGACACTTACTCAGTGAACAATATCCCCGTACATCAACAATGACACTTACACAGTGAACAATATCCCCGTACACCAGCAATGACACTTACACACAGAACAATATCCCCGTACACCAGCAATGACACTTACACAGTGAACAATATCCCCATACATCAACAATGACACTTACATAGTGAACAGTATCCCTGAATACCGACAATGACACACAGTGAACAGTATCCCATACGCTAACAATGACACTTACACATTAAACAGTATCCCTGTACACCAACAATGACACACAGTGAACGGTATCCGCGCACACCAACAATAACACTTACATAGTGAACAGTATCCATGTAAACCGAAAATGACACTTACCCAGTGAACTGTATCCCCGTACACCGACAATGACACTTACATAGTGAGCAGTATCCATGTAAACCGAAAATGACACTTATCTATTGAACTGTATCCCAGTACACCGACAATGACACTTACAAACAGTGAACAGTATCCATTTACACCAACAATGACACACATTGAACAGTATCCCTGTACACCGACAATAACACATACACAGGAACAGAATCCCCATAAACCAACAATGACACTTACACAGTGAAAAGTATTCCTGTACACCGACAATGGCACTTACACAATGGACAGTATCCCCGTACACCGATACACGAACACGAACACAACACTACACGAACACAACACTACGCTACACTTCACTACACAACATTGTAATGACCATTCTTGTCGTAGCTACTTTATTTGGATAGATCATGTTTAGCATGTAGCCTAGCAGGCTTGATATCCTGCTTTGCCCGGCGCGAATATGTGTCCATAGCTGAACCGCCTAAGATTGTATTATAGTGATCTTGGGACAGCAAATGCATCGAAAGATCAAAGGATTTTGCCATTTTTATTGACAGGTCATGCATCGACGTTTTGCATTTGCTGACATATGCAATTTTTTTAATTAACTAATTAACTATCTAATTAATATAACATGTATTTAAAACTAATAATAAAAAATATCAGTAGTGGCCTCTAGCGGTCGCGTGAGCGCCTATATCCCTTAGCGTCACTTCACGGCAAAGGCCTATCCAGTAGCCGGAAAGAAGTAACTAAGAAATAATATGGTACGTCTGTCAAGTTTTTAAGTTAAATATTAACTGTTTTAAAATTCCAATTTTACTAAAAGTTCGGACAACGTTTTGGCATATTTCCTAATACAAAATATTTACCTCATTTTGCATCATCAGAAAGTGCATCTTAGGATGTTTCTTGAGTTTCACGCTGTCTTACAATTCATACAATCAACAGACTAAGCCAACAACAACAACAATGTAAAGTATTACTCAAAATCATCTCGCTGTGAGAGAAATTACAAAATACCAATCGCACAATACATGGTGCACATGCGAAACAGTACATGTGATTGGAGAAGACAGGATGGCGTCAGATTTTCAGATAAGGGTACCAAAAGCGGACCTTGTCAACCAGTCAGTACACTTACACAATGAACAGTATCCCCGTACACCAACAATGACACATACGCAGTGAACAGTATCCCCGTACACCAACAGTGACATTTACACAATGAACAGTATCCCCGTACACCAACAATGACACATACGCAGTGAACAGTATCCCCGTACACCAACAGTGACACTTACACAATGAACAGTATCCCCGTACATCAACAATGACACTTACACAATGAACAGTATCCCCGTACACCAACAGTGACACTTACACAATGAACAGTATCCCCGTACACCAACAATGACACTTCAACTATGAACAGTATCCCCGTACACCAACAGTGACACTTACACAATGAACAGTATCCCCGTACACCAACAATGACACATACGCAGTGAACAGTATCCCCGTACACCAACAGTGACACTTACACAATGAACAGTATCCCCGTACACCAACAATGACACATACGCAGTGAACAGTATCCCCGTACACCAACAGTGACACTTACACAATGAACAGTATCCCCGTACACCAACAATGACACATACGCAGTGAACAGTATCCCCGTACACCAACAGTGACACTTACACAATGAACAGTATCCCCGTACACCAACAATGACACATACGCAGTGAACAGTATCCCCGTACACCAACAGTGACACTTACACAATGAACAGTATCCCCGTACACCAACAATGACACATACGCAGTGAACAGTATCCCCGTACACCAACAGTGACACTTACACAATGAACAGTATCCCCGTACACCAACAATGACACATACGCAGTGAACAGTATCCCCGTACACCAACAGTGACACTTACACAATGAACAGTATCCCCGTACATCAACAATGACACTTACACAATGAACAGTATCCCCGTACACCAACAGTGACACTTACACAATGAACAGTATCGCCGTACACCAACAATGACACTTCAACTATGAACAGTATCCCCGTACACCAACAGTGACACTTACACAATGAACAGTATCCCCGTACACCAACAATGACACTTACACAATGAACAGTATCCCCGTACACCAACAATGCCACTTACACAATGGACAGTATCCCCGTACACCACCAATGATACTTACACAGTGAACAGTATCCCCGTACACCAACAATGACACTTACACAGTGAACAGTATCCCCGTACACCAACAATGACACTTACACAATGGACAGTATCCCCGTACACCAACAATGCCACTTACACAATGGACAGTATCCCCGTACACCACCAATGATACTTACACAATGAACAGTATCCCCGTACACCAACAATGACACTTACACAATGGAACAGTATCCCCGTACACCAACAATGACACTTACACAATGGACAGTATTCCCGTACACCAACAATGACACTTACACAATGGACAGTATCCCCGTACACCAACAATAACACTTACACAGGTAACAGTATCCCCGTACACCACCAATGCCACTTACACAATGGACAGTATCCCCGTACACCACCAATGATACTTACACAGTGAACAGTATCCCCGTACACCAACAATGACACTTACACAATGGACAGTGAACAGTTACTGTATCCCCGTACACCAACAATGACACTTACACAGTGAACAGTATCCCCGTACACCAACAATGACACTTACACAGTGAACAGTTACTGTATCCCCGTATACCAACAATGACACTTTCACAGTGAACAGTATCCCCGTACACCAACAATGACACTACACAGTGAACAGTTACTGTATCCCCGTATACCAACAATGACACTTACACAGTGAACAGTATCCCCGTACACCAACAATGACACTTACACAATGGACAGTATCCCCGTACACCAACAATGACACTTACACAGGGAACAGTATCCCCGTACACCAACAGTGACACTTAAACAATGGACAGTATCCCCGTACACCAACAATGACACTTACACAATGGACAGTATCCCCGTACACCAACAGTAACACTTACACAGGTAACAGTATCCCCGTACACCACCAATGCCACTTACACAATGGACAGTATCCCCGTACACCACCAATGATACTTACACAGTGAACAGTATCCCCGTACACCACCAGTGACACTTACACAATGGACAGTATCCCCGTACACCAACAATGACACTTTCACAGTGAACAGTATCCCCGTACACCAACAATGACACTTACACAGTGAACAGTTACTGTATCCCCGTATACCAACAATGACACTTACACAGTGAACAGTATCCCCGTACACCAACAATGACACTTACACAGTGAACAGTTACTGTATCCCCGTATACCAACAATGACACTTTCACAGTGAACAGTATCCCCGTACACCAACAATGACACTTACACAGTGAACAGTTACTGTATCCCCGTATACCAACAATGACACTTACACAGTGAACAGTATCCCCGTACACCAACAATGACATTTACACAGTGAACAGTTACTGTATCCCCGTACACCAACAATGACACTTACACAGTGAACAGTATCCCCGTACACCAACAATGACACTTACACAATGAACAGTATCCCAGTACATCACCAATGACACTTACACAATGGACAGTATCCCGTTATACCACCAATGACACTTACACAGTGAACAGTATCCCCATACACCAACAATAACACTTACATAGTGAACAGTATCCATGTAAACCGAAAATGACTCTTACCCAGTGAACTGTATCCCCGTACACCGACTCTGACACTTACACACAGTGAATATTATCCCTTTACACCAACAATGACACACAGTGAACAATATCCCTGTACACCGACAATAATTCTTACACTATGAAGAGTATCCCTGGCCATTCGTACATTACACATACACAGGAACAGAATCCCCATAAAACAACAATGACACTTACACAGTGAAAAGTATTCCTGTACACCGACAATGACACATACACTGAGAACAGTATCCCTATACACCGACAATGACACATACACTGAGAACAGTATCCCTATACACCGACAATGACACATACACTGAGAACAGTATCCCTATACACCGACAATGACACATACACTGAGAACAGTATCCCTGTCCACCAACAATGACAATAACTCAATGAACAGTATCCCTTTAAACAAACAATGACTCTTACACAAAGAACAGTATCACCATACACCAACAATGACAATTACACAATGAACAGTATCCCTGTACACTACCAATGCGACGTACTATACAGTGAATAGTATCCATGCACACCAACAATGACTATTACACAGTGAATAGTATCCATGTAAACCAACAATGGCACTTACTCAGTGAAAAGTATTCCTGTACACCGACAATGACATATACACTGAGAAGAGTATCCCTATACACCGACAATGACAATAACTCAATGAACAGTATCCCATTAAACAAACAATGACTCTTACACAAAGAACAGTATCACCGTACACCAACAATGACAATTACACAGTGAACAGTATCCCTGTACACTAACAATGCGACGTACTATACAGGGAACCGTATCCATGTACACCAACAATGACTCTTACACAGTGAATAGTATCCATGTAAACCAACAATGGCACTTACTCAGTGAACAGTATCCCCTTAAATAATCGATAACTCTTACGCAGTGAACAGTATCCCCGCACAGCAACAATGAAAATGTCCGCCCTTTATTTTAATTTTGACTGTGTTATTCCGAACTGTACTCTAAGTTGTAATTGTCACGGTAATCACTTGACAAAAAGTAACGTTACTCCACCGACGCGTGTCGCCACTGGTCTTCGCGACTTCGAAACAGGATCCTCATCAAATGCAGCGGCCCTGACACGATCAACGGTCCAACTGGAGTTTAGATGGTGTATCTCTGGTATTGTAAACGGACCTACGTGGTATATTGACAGGGTGCAACATGCTCCCTGTAAAAAATAGACTTGTTTAATACGTTGAGAGACGCGTCGGATTTTCAGAAAATCAAACTTGCAGAGGCAATTTTAGGGAAAATGGACAGACAACCTTTTAAACATAACTGAATCCGATTGTGGTGTCTATCACCTTGTGACTCACTCTAAGACCTTCAAAATAACATGTGAAAAATGGCCGTCGCCGAGGTGATTTCGGCACACATTTTGTATTTAAAAGTGCATATAATATCTTCCGTATATCATAAACGAACTATTTTTTGTAATCTTTCTTATCAAACAATCAACCTATAGTACGCGTAGTTGTTTGTTTTAATTTCCAAGGTCACAAAGGTAAAACAAGGTCGGATTTTTAGAAAATCAAACTTCCAGAGGCATTTTGGGGAAAAGCGGACAGACAACCTTTTTAATATAACTTCAGGGTGCTGAATCTGATGTCGGTGTTTGTCACCTTGTGACGTCACTCTATGACCTTCAAAATGGCAAGTGAGAAATGGCCGCCGCCGAGGCGATTTCGGGACATATTTTGCATCTAAAGGTGCACATAATATCTTCCGTATATAATAAACGTACGATTTTTGTAGTCTTTCTTATCAAACAATCACCATAGTGAGGGTGTGGTTGAAAATTAGTTGTTTGTATTAATGTCCAAGGTCACAAAGGTAAAAACAGGTCTGAGTTTCAGAAAATCAAACTTATATAGGCCTTTTTGGGGGAAACGTGGAGTTACATGCCGATGGTCGCAATTCTTCTCTTCACCCGTGCCCAGAGAGATGGAAATTAGAATCTCCATTTGTCCTCATTTCAGTCCACGCTCTTCCTCTTCATGAGGACCACACAAATTATGCTCGCTGGAAGACAGTCTATGCGAACGAAATGCACCATATCCCAGCTGAAGTGCTACAGGAATTCCAAAATGGAAATTTTGTGGTGAAGAGGTCAGCATTTCAATTTAACCAGATAGACCCGGAGCATAGCCAATAATGGTTAAATAGGATCGGGAAGTAAGGAGGTGGAATTGTTGGCATCACCAAGACACCCACGGTCTTGAGCAGATAGATGAGCATTGTCCTACAACCTAAGATCACACATGTCACTTGAAACACGGGAAATATACTGTCTCAGCCTATATGAAGAGCCAGTTCACAATGAATCCACAACAGGAAGGCAGAAGGCGGACCGCCAATACGAAGAAAACTTGATGACAGCAGTACTCTCTCTCAAAATGATTCCAAGCAAGGCTTCTCCGACCTCGCAAAACATTGCGACAAGAAACCTAGCCACACAGGATATTGAGAATGATCTGTTGTCACCAAAGAGAAAAGACTTGAGCAATTAAGCACATTTGTCGTAGAGAGGTTTCTCCCAAATGATAAAAGGAAGGTTCAATTCCAAGACCCCTTGCACAAGAACAGAGCGTTGACATTTGCCTTACTGTTCGACTCAGACAGAAAACAGTCAAAATCAGGGAACGAGAGGATCCCGAAGGCAGGCCGGTAATTATCAGCAGCTGGTAATTGCCTGTGAGGGTGGACGAAAGGTTGATCTAGATCAAATCCTTTGTCATGAGCTCTTGCCAGTTCCTATTGCTTTGACAGCAATGAATGGGGATCTTAGGCAATTCTCGCCGAAGTTCTTACTACATACATCCATCCCTTGCTCACCAACATTGGCACCAGCTGAGCTCGGCGATGATGCAACCACTATAATTGATGGACAGGTACTGGCGACCGCTATTAGAAAACATTTGGATATTTGTCTGATTTGTTTCAACCTACTGTCTTTCATGCAGGAGCCTCGTTTACCGCAATGCATTGCGTTTGACAGATACTACAAAGTTTCCATCTAGTCAGGAATAAGAATGAGGCGTGCCAAGGGAGCAAGACCAATATGGAGGATCGTTAACCATCGCAAAGTTCATTGCCGTTTGATTGAAACAAGTTCCTGGCACTAACAAAAAAGGCAGATTTGACAAGCTTAATCTCGGAGCAAATTGTTGGACAAGAACAACATGGCAAAACAATCATAGCAGTCGGCGGGTTCAACAAAGAGGAAAGGGTGCAATCAACAAATCCAGATGTGGACACATCCAAGCTTGAGGCAAGGCATGGAGAAGCCGACACAAGGATAATCCTCCACTCATTCAAAGACACGCTGAGAGAATGGTTCAGATATGGGATACCGACATACTGGTTCTACTCCTGGATCACTTCCATCGGACGTCTTGTACAAAGCTTTGGCTAAAGGCGGCACACATTTGTGGAACGCGTGTCCTGTACTTTATCGGGGTGTCATGTGACGTCATTCTTCTCAGGTGGCGGCAAGAAAACAGCATGGAGGGCATTTGAGCAGCACCATCAGCTACTTCAAAATCTAGGAAAACATGACGGAAGACATCGCGAATGATGCAGAATAATTCGTATGCAGACTATACAGTGCTCAAGGATTGGATACAGTCGACAATACTTGGTCACAGTTGTTCGTCAAATCGCATGCTCCACAGTCCCTTCCACTAACAAGTTATGCGTTATCTTACCACATGAAACCGTCCCATTACACCGTCCCATTACCAGGCAGCAGTGTGGAGATAGGCCCATGTCAACCGAATGCATGGGATGGAGAGAAGAGGAGGGCAAACTAGTGGCAACATTTATAAATAAATAAATAAATATACTTATATAGCGCCAACTCTAGTTAGAAACTATTCAAGGCGCTTTACATGTAAAACGGTAATAAATCAAAAAAGTAATTAATTAAGTATAAAAAAAAATATTAAAAAAAATTATCTTTAAATATTAGATTTATCGTGTCATAGAAACAAAAGATAATTGATAAAAGCTTAATGCCAAGTCTAAAAGTCACAATAGCAATTAAAATATTGATTAAAAGAGAGTGTTTAAAAGTGCTCTTAAAAGTATCAGTGTTCATTACATGCATTGAAAACAAGTAGATCACTCCGCAGATCCGGGACTGCTGCGGCTACTGGAGTTAAAATATCGATTAAAATAGAGTGTTTTTAATGCGCTTTTAAAAGCCGCTTCACTGTTTAGTTCACGCATTGATGTGGGTAAATCGTTCCAGAGGTCCGGAGCTGCTGCCATAAAACTCGCGTCTCCGACTTTGCATCTTGTTCGCGGTCTCGCAAGTTGACGATTTCCTACTGACCGAAGGGACCTGGTGAGCACGTAGAGGCAGACAAGCTCGCTCAGGTACACGGGCCCACACGTGATGACAACTCTGTGCATGAATGCCTGGACCTTGAAACGAACGCGTTCTCGTACCGGCAGCCAATGTAGGTCTTGGAGCACTGGCGTGTCGCTTGCGTATTTGGGCTCGTCTGTCTTGGCAGGAACTTGTTGATTTGGCTGATGTGATGTAGGTGGAAATAGCAGGACCGGATAATCGCTGATGTGTTGGCAGACATGTCCATGTGACAGTCTAAGACGGCACCAAGGTCTTTAATCTGATGCACAGCTTGGATGAGAGAACCTCCAACATTGATGCTGAGATCGTTTACTAACTTCTTTGCAGACACTGGAACAAAGAAGGAACTCGGTTTTCTGGTCGTTCAGTTTGAGGTAATTAGAGGTCAGCCACTCCCGAATCTCCATGACGCAGGCTTCAAGACGCTGTAGGGCCTCGAGGAATGCCGTAGGATTGAGCGCAAACGCACGCATCAGCTGCAGGTCATCAGCATAGTGATGAAGCGTTACACCGTGCCTTCTGATGACATCACCGACTGGTTGGACATACAGAGAGAACAGTACAGGCCCAAGGGCGGATCTTGCGGCACTCCTGTTTTAAGAATGTGATGTTCAGATGCACACCTGGCCAATTACAACACGCTGCTTGCGGTCTTGCAGATATGATTCCATCCACTGGAGGGCGTAACCTTGAATACCATAGGGCTTGCTGAGCCGATTGAGTAGAATAGTGTGGTCAATCATGTTAAAAGCTGAACTCAGGTCAAGAAGCACGAGCAGAGTGCCTTCTTTGCGATCCAAGGCCACCCGGGCATCACTGCAGACTTTTAACAATGCGGTTTCTGTAGAGTGAAGCTTTTTGTATGCCGACTGAAACGGTTCATTCATATCTTGTGAGTCAAGTTGATCAGACAATCGCTGTGCTACTATCTTTTCAATAACCTTGGACAGATGAGACAGTCTGCTGACAGGTCTGTAGTTATGTAGCACGTCACGGTACAGAGATGGCTTCTTCAATAGTGGACGAACACGAGCCTCCTTTAAGGACGCTGGCACTGTTCCTTCTTCAAATGACTTGTTGGCAATTGCGGTAATAACTGGTACCAATAATGACAGGCACTGCTGAATTTGTTTGCTTGGCAGAGGATCGAGTTGACAGCTCTTTGTTAATCCAGACACAATCTTGTGTATCTCCTCTTCCTATGTTGGCACGAGCAAAACGAGAAGTTCATTGAAACATGCCTTCTCTCTCACTGGTGAGTTTGAGCGGTACATCGTTTCTAACTCTGCTCGAATCTGTTGCACTTTGTTAGTGAAGTGTTGCGCGAACTTACTGCAACCATCATCAGTGGATTCAAAGTCCAGATAAATGTTCTTCTGTTCAGCCCCGAGGGACCTTACGATTTGTTGTCAGTTCTCTGCAGAGTGTCTTGATAGTAGTTACTCTTAGCCTTAGCTATGCAAACTGTCGAAGCAATGCGGGCTTCGACATAGAGCTGCCGGTGAACTTCGAGTTTGGTCGTCCTCTAACAATGTTCACATTGTCGTCTCTTCTCTCTAGCCTCCTTCACCTTTCTGTTGTACCATGAACATGGCTTAGTCCCTCTCCTCACTCTGTTCTTGGTTGGAGCGTGTTTGTCGAAGACCATACGCAATACTGTATCGTAGATGTTAACCATGTCTGGCGTGCTTTCTGGATTTCTATGTAGAATTTGTTCGCACTGGTAGGCGATATCTTCCCGAAAAAGATCAATTTGGAAGTGGCGGAAGTCACGTACAAGGATGGCAGTGGGGAAAGTGAATGGCCTGCTCACCGCCAGCACACAGTCAATACAGTGATTATCGGCTATTGACATAGGCTTGACCGTCACTGACGTCACTGACTGGTCAACAGCGCGACTAATCACTAGATCCAGAATATGTGTGTCGGATCCCTAACATGTTGAATTAGTTCAAATGTGTCCAACAGATCTACCAGTTTGATAGCTTTTAATGGATCGTCAAAGTGTATGTTGAAGTCACCAACAATTAGTGCTGGCACAACGGAGAGGGTAATATCACTGAACAATATTTATAGTTCATCGATGAAATCTGAGGTTGTGCCAGAGTTCTTACTTGCGGCCGGTGGGTGGCACAGAACGTACACATCGAAAGGCCGCACGCTGTTTAATGTGAGGCGAGCACGTAGCAGTTCCATATGTTTGAAACGTGGTATTGCGATTAGCTTGCACGAGTAGACATCTCGGTGGAGTAGACCGACGCCTCCACCTCTGCCGCGCTCCCTCGGCACACTGACGAATCTGTAGCCATCGGGAGCAAGCTCGGTGATTATAGCAGAATCACCATATCGCTTCAACCACGTCTCAGTGATCGCCAGAAGATCAATTTCGTCGTCAAGAACATATTCGTTTATCCAAAGTGTTTTGTTTCTGACACTTTGCGCATTCATTAACACCATACGTGGATGTTTCGTTGGCAGGGTAGGAGTCACATTTTCATTAGTTCTGTTTTTGTGTTGACGTGTGCCTGGTGCCGCTGGTGCCGCTGGTGCCGCTGGTGCCGCTGGTGCCGCTGGTGCCGCTGGTGTCACTGCTGTTACTGCTGTTGCCGCTGTCACTGCAGCCGTCGCTGGTGCCACTGCTGCCACTGGTGCCTGTGCTGTCGCCGCTGGTGCCACTGCTGCCGCCGCTGGTGTCGCTGCTGTTGCCGCTGTCGCCATGGTCACTGTTGTCATCGCTGGTGCCACTGCTGTTGCTGCTGTCGCCGCTGTCACTGCTGACGCCGCATTTGTGTCTTTGCCATATATATACCCCAATCCTGTCTTGCTCTGATCTCCCGTGGCTGCATCACTGGCTGAAGGAATTTACGCTGCAGCTGCAGGAAGGAGGTCTCACCTGCCATGTACAATGCAAATGCAAAGAATGCAGTTAGAGTTGTTGTAATGACGGATGCAACTGAGAGACACATCGGCCATGGCACTGTTTGAATAACAATAATGAAAGGTACTTATGTTACAAATGTTACAAATGCTCACTCTGTAACACAACAATGTGTTAAATGTAGAATAGTACCTCTATCAATTCAAAAGAAAAACACAATACTAATGAGAACTGGAATTATCGATAAAATTTTACCATCTTGAAATATACGATGGCTACCTCTATTCTCTTCAATTCTGTTTAAATAAAACATAATTCCTAATTCCTAACATGTGGGTATAGTCACTAATATCACATATCTGTGTGGCTTAAAAGTTCAGATATGATAAAAACAGTAATTGATTATGGGGGCCGTTTTGAAATTCAAAACCTATAGCCAACATATTGATAACAGCATTTCTGGCGTCGGAGAATGTTTGAAGGTGTGTGATAAAACTGAAATCAATGTTCTATGTGTCCTATTAGTTCAGATATTATACAAATTGTGATTGTACATAGTCGCCATTTTTAAATACAAGATGGACTCCATAAACAATGACCAAAATACTGTTACGAGTAGTTCTGGCTTTGGTGCATGTTTCAGGGGGTGAGTTGAACCTAAAATCAAACTCCCATGAGTCTTAGATATTCAGATATTAATAATTGTGATTGGCCATGGTCACCATTTCAAAATCCAATATGGCCGCCATAAATACTGATAAAAGTAGCGCTGACGTTTGGTGATGTTTCTGATGTGTGTTGAAACACTTCTACTACGGTCATTTTCCATGGGGGTTTTATTTAAACTCGATATATACAAAATGTGTGCAGAAATGACCTCGGTGGCGGCCATTTTTCATTTGCCATTTTGAAAGTCATAGAGTGACAAGACAAGGTGAAAGACACAAAAAATTATGTTAAAAGATAGTTTGTCTAGTTTTCCCAAACAAATGCTTCTGGAACTTTATAGATTAGATTACAGATCAGACTACAACATTTAAGTGCTGCATATTTACGTAATAATTGAAATTAATATGTATTTTGCTCGCATGGACATGCACAACACACACATACACACACACACACACACACACACACACACACACACACACACACAAACACACACGCATAAGCACTCGCACACGGTGCTATTTTTTATAGATATCGAGACACTGGCCAACATTACAAGTAGTCCAACGTTCGCAATTGCAATAAATTAATGATGCCTTACAAATGAGGCATAATACGTATACGGTGCTATTTTTATCGATATCGAGACACTGGCCAACATTACAAGTAGTCCAACGTTCGCAATTGCAATAAATTAATGATGCCTTACAAATTAGGCATAATACGTATACGATCATTACGGTGTTAATCACATCTCAATACTCGATCTTTATTCATATTAAAGGAATTAATAAAAACATAACAATATGTGACTTGTTGCAGTAGTTTATACTTGTGCCTCAAACCATTAGGTAAGCATTCGTCCATTTTTATTGTAATAATTTTGAATTTAAATATCGTCGGTAAATGTAGCATTCCTTGGCATCCATCTGTCTTGAGTAGCGCTGTGGTGGTCGTCAACTCAGAGTTACACATCGCCTGGTTTTGCTCAAGAGTCCCACTCTGGCAAGGCAGTCTCTGTCGCACTTGCTGCATATATTGCCTATTATACACGCTGTATAGTGCGCTTATATTATTTATTAAACGTGTCTAATGCAATATTGAATTCAATCTTGAATATCGCACAGACGACAGCCAACTTGTTAGAGCAACTGACTCTCACGCCAACATACATCGCTCCGTCGGTTTTTTCATGTAATTCTCTCCATTCTTTTCTCGCTTTCGCGATTTGCCGCAGCTGCTCAATGTTGTCGCAGTCGTAAGCCGTATGCCAATGTGCCGCGAATCAGTGTCAGTGCGCCGGGGGGACTGGTTCTAGGCCAGCCGCCTCGTCTCCGGAGTCCATCCGTTGAGAGATACTCGGACACGGCTAGGCTTGCTGGCGCCTCATCACCCATGCGTAGGATGTGCCAGAAGAGACGCTTTTGTTGGTCCGTCGTATCAACGTTCAGGGGTCGACAACGACGACATGTGTAAAGCACGTCGAGCAGTCCTGTGGACTGGATTCTGCGTTATATAAGAACTTTACCTTTTAGCACGACTCGTTGTTCGCCAGCGAATCCAGAATAGTGTATGATAGACAATGTCCAGTTTGTTTCTTTTGGGTTATGTTAAGTCCAACGTAGGACAACTGACGCTAGGCAGTAACATTGGATACACACACACGTGTTTTATAAAGGCAATCGAAGTTTCTCGTGTACGTGTTGACTTCGCTGCCGTAGGGACTACGTGGAACGGACCGCAGTGAAACAAGCATTTTCCGGCGAGACAGGTCCTCAACGTACGTCTCCGAACAGGGACACAAATGTCTTGCTTGTTCTCCTTTCTTCAGCAACTTGGTTGACTTCAAGGTTGATGATCGCACACAGACTCCATTTTGTTGACGTTGACGTACGTGAACTAATCTCCCAGTTACGGTGTACAGTTAGGTAAGGTTAGTTGAGATGAAGTCGGTGTCATCTACATACACTGCCTCGCGTCAGGAGAACCGCTCCCATGTACACGGTAACGAGTACCGGCAATTTATGGACCATCAACAGCTAAGTGAAATGGAGCAGACAATGCGTCTTCAACCCTGATGTAAACACTTTCGCATACGACAGTAGAAACAGTTTGAATAGAACGTGGTCTATGTTAAAAAACGAATGCAAAACTCAACAGATTGCATCGACACGAATTCCACCGAACGCGCGTGATAAGCAGATCATTTCGATCATGGACCGGTATTTGTGTCATTGGCACTTACAGCAGCCAGCCACCGACGCCCACAAGCCACATATGCTGTTGACCGGCCGCGGAGAAATCCGCTTTGGTTTGGCGAAGGGAATTTGTTCACCAGAGATCTGACGCGGAATTGTGAGAGATGACACATTTCGTAGAGTCGTCAAGCACTACTACTGTACTACTGGTCTTAGACTATTCAGCGTGTTTACATCTGTCTTCTGTGCGTACTTCGAGTGAGGGACGTTTCTCGGAGACTTCGCTGCAGACTATCTCGGCGATGGGTCTGAACAGTTCAGTCGATGCGCACGCCAGGTGGTCGCTTGGAACAGATACGTGCCTGGATGTGATAATTTTATTGAGCCTGGCGAATCCAATCTTTAGTTTTCGTTGGCATATCACACACGTTGATTAAACGTTTACAAAAGTGCGCCGAATATCCATCAGAGAAAATTCTCTTTGCAGATGATGCCGAGCTAGCAAAACAATTAGGAATACCATCAGCAGCCAATGAACAGACCGCCATGCATGCAAACATGTCGAATTGACCGTCAGCATCAAAGGGCAACTGTCGTGAGACGGAACTTCATACTGGAGGTCAATGTTGTTAATATGCCCTTCGCACAAGCAGCAGCTGCCATTTCCAAGCTGAGTAGGAAAGTGTGAAGCTGTAACGAACTTATAGTAGCGGCCAATCTATGTGTATAAGTCTATTTGTGCCTGTATTCTCGGCGTAGCTTTATACAGTAGTGAGACAGAGACAACATAAGCAATGCAGAAGTGTTTGAACATGTTTACTTTCACTGCCTGAGACGCATCCTCGGCATCTCTTGGTAGGACAGAGTTATGAACAGCGGTCACGAAGAGTGTTTTCTCCGTCAATACACATGCTGCTACGCCGGCAAATACTGCGATGGCCTGGTCGCGTTCATCGGATTGTTGACGGTCGCATTCAGAAAGATTTCGTGTACGCATGTATGGCATGACGATGACGGACAACATGGCGAACAGCTCAGAGACAGCTTCCGGTGGTCGACACCATTTCAGGCAGAGTTCAGAGAGACATCGGGAGAGTATAGAACAAAAACGTCAGGCTCGTCCTCGGTTTATGCTTCTTAAGTACCTCCTTCCACTCCGCCAGCGCCTACTGTGATACTCTCCGCCTTCTGGCCAGATCATCTGCTTACTTCACTATCTGAGAACATCCTTCCTGCTGGTCATGTTCTTGATTTATTCCATCGTCAAGAAAAAAACATAAAAGCTTAACTTCCTTATTTCAAACCGGTGATAACCTAAAATGCATCCTACTTCCCAAGTGTTCTTCCTTTTGTTCTTTCGCATATATTGCTTCCACGTTCGTATCATCTTCTTCTGGCTCTTAGTATGGAACCCTATATTGTGAGCTCCATATTGTCACTACTACATTCAACTTAGCTTCCAAAAGATAATTAAAACACTACGCAATGTACTACACGATTGGGGTTATATGAGTTAAGACATTAACATAAACCATTCGAGTTAAAATTCCAGACACTAAGCAAACTTGATCAAATAGAAATCGGAATAAAATAATAGTTTTTCGGTTCACACGAGCGATTTGCGTGGGTTTGGGGGCACGAGGTGTCGCGTGACGACGCGCTGCTAGAATCGATCGAATAAACACCCGCGCGAGGTTTGTTTGAAATATTGCATCAAATCTTTACTCTATCGCATCGTATTGCCTTTGTCGCGCCGTGTCACGTTAAATCTCGCCGTATCAGGAATGATGAGCACACATCGCACATCTCTTCGCGGGTAGCGCGATGTGCCGCGATACCGTGCGATTTCGGGATGCACGGCATGACGGTAGTAGACCATGACTCTAAAGTGTTCTTCTACAAGCTACATATCATTACTTGTGGGTTGTTAAAGCCGACGCTATTCAAAATTTATTGCTGATATATGTCATCATAATCATTGTGCAGCTATAGTGTTCCGTGGTTGGGCGAAGGCCTCAGCATGTCGTTTCCAAATCTGCCGACATTGCGCTATCCTCTGCCAGATGGTGTCCTTCCAGTACTCGTCTAGTTCGTCTCTCCACCGTCTCACCGGTCATCCTGTAGATCGTTTCCCTTCGTAAGGTCTCCAGGTTGTGATACGCGATGTCCATCGGTTATTTCGTAGTCTGCTGATGTGCCCTGCCCAGGTCCACTTTTGTCTTCTGATTTGTTCTATCACGTCTATGACCTTTGTCTTCTGTCTTACCCAGATGTTTGTTTTTCTCTCCCGATATGTGATGTTTAACATACTTCTTTCCATCTTTGTTTGTGCGGCTGTTAGCTTGTTCTTTGCCTGGATGGTGAGTGTCCATGTTTCCGCGCCGTATGTCATCGCTGGAAGTACGCATGAGTTGAAGACTTGTCTCTTCAAGCAGGTTCCAAAGTTATTCTTGAAGATGTCGCGGTGTTTGGCGAATACTGTCCAGCCGGCGGTGATCCTTCTTTGAATCTCCTTGTCATGAGTTTTGTCTCTGATACTGTATCGCTGTCCCAGATAGACGTAGCTTCCAAAGTTCTCTATCTGCGTCGTGTTGACATATATATTGGTATGTTATTTTCTATCATAATTTTTGTCTTCGAGATATTCATATTCAGACCTTGTTTTTCACTTTCATCAGCTAGCTCCTGCAGCATGTTTTCTAGTTCTTGCGGTGTAGTAGCGCATATGAGTATATCGTTGGCGAAGCGAAGATGGCTGAGATATTCTCCGTCTATCCTCAAGCCTCTGGTTTTCCAGGTCAGTCTTCGGGATATGCTTTCGAGTGTTGCCGTAAACGGCTTGGGCGATATGGTGTCACCCTGTCGTATTCCTCTCTTTATGTTAATCTTGTTGCTCTTTTTGTGTACGGTGGACTGTCACTGAGTTGTTGGTGTAGATGTCTTTCAGGAGTTCGATGTACACGTCTTCTATCCCCTGTTCTTGAAGGGAGGTCAGTATTGCCTGAGTTTGCACCGAGTCGAAAGCTTTCTCGTAGTCGACGAAAACGATGCAGAGCGGGATATTATATTCTCGGCACTTCTCTTTCAGTTGGTTTACGACGTGTATGTGGTCTGTCGTTGAGTACCTATTTCTGAATCCTGCTTGCTCATGTGGTTGGTTTTCGTTGAGTGTCTTCTCTAGCCTATTCGTTAATATCTTTGTGAATAATTTGTAGATGTTTGATAACAGACAGACAGACAGACAGACAGACAGACAGACACAAACGTGTGTGTGTGTGTGTGTGTGTGTGTGTGTGTGTGTGTGTGTGTGTGTGTGTGTGTGTGTGTGTGTGTGTGTGTGTGTGTGTGTGTGTGTGTGTGTGTGTGTGTGTTGTGCATTCCCACAGATTATATTGCCTCTACTTCACGTCTACGACGTATGTTGAAACAAATCAATCGCCTGTCAGCAACAGTACCAAAGTATTTAAAAGAAAGGAACAACATGTGCAATCTTTACATCAAGCAACAACAAGACAAGATGGTCAAATGTGAATCATGTTCGGTAACAATGCAGACTTTTAACATTGTACGTGGTTCATTGAACTTTATCATAGACTTTTCGTAGTTTTGAGAACCATAACAGGGTTGATATGCAAACAGGCCGTTTTCTCTTTGAACAAAGTATCCGACATGGGTGGGCTCTCCATGTTGTTTTAATGCCTGATCACACACATGTTTGAGCTCAGTTGAAGGAACCATTCGGTTGTGTCATTGGAGGCCGGGCTGGATGGAGTCTACGCTAAGCAGAGAGTACAGCACTGATCGAAAGACTAATGTAAGCCCTATCACACAAACTACCGAAATAAAAATATTAGTCTATGTTTTGGCCTGCAAATCGATACAGCGACGACATGTAATGGTTCTAAATGATGACCAGTCCATCAACATCGGTAGAAAGAAAATCAATCAGATAAACTATTTCAAACGTCTTGGCTCACTAGTCAATGTTAAAGGTAAACACAAACGAGGTACTGGCGCGATTGTCTATCCCCAAGTGTGTTACACCTGACCACAATTTAAGTAATTGCTATGTGGATGTCAACAGGAAATCGGGCAGTTTTTGAAAACCCAATTAGTCAATTCGTTTATAGTCTGGTACATAGCGATGTGTATGGTTCTAAAAGTTCATCAGTGAAAAACGACCTGGTAATCCAGGCTCGTAGCCAGCTTTTCACAAATGGGGTTCACATTTTACTAATTCAGACTCCAAGTTCATGTGGGGTTATATTTTTTCACAATGCAGAGGGTCCCACATGTTCATGTGGGGGCTCATACTGCAGAAGGTTGCATTTCTAACTGGAAGAACAATGGAGTGAGTGTGAGATTGGTGGACCATCTGGTTTCGTCTTATATTCTTTCATCTTATATATATATATATATATATATATATACAAACACCACATTAGCATCCCTAGCAGGCCCATAACGAGGTCGTTTTGGGTGTGCGTTTTCAAACAAAGTGAGACTCCTATGTGGTCTGTGGAGATTGGTCCCATTTTGTTGCCTGATTAAGCCTAATTTACACCCAATTGTATTCATAAAAGCTAACACGCAGTGATAGTTTGTTGTTAATATAACTCGATTATTTACTCGAAACCCTTCGCCGTGTGTGCAATTGTTTTGATTATGATCATATTAATATAATAAACGAGGTACCGGGGAGTGTGGGTGTGTCCAAGTTATTTTCAGAATAAACAATTAAAGTGTGACATTTACAATCTGGTTTTCACTCAATTAATACATTATATTTATCATAATAAATATATCAAACATAATTAAGTTAGTAAATTAACAAACCTTTATAAAACATGCCCGGTAAATAGAAGATTAGAAAAATGTTTGACCTCTTTTGGAATTTGAATTAAATTCTAGGTTTCAAACAGTCAAGTACCATATCCTGTACATCACACTGACTCCAGGAAACACAAACTGTATTTTATAACTATACGGAACACAAAATGGACATAATAATTGATAATAAATTAAGGCCCTTCACACATTCTTGCCTCCTCATCAGCGATAAGGCTCCCCTTTCTGAGATTTACAAACATGCAACTAGGAACCACAGTATTTCGGCAACCATACAGCCACATAATTACACGACTTCTCACCAATGCAATTATTCAGCGAAATTCGCGTTCCAGCTCCATAGTTGAAAATTATGATTCGTGTTAAGCCAGATGACTTCGTCTGCCGGTTTTGTAGCTTATAAGAAATACACTCGCTACGCATCTTAAATTGTTGATTGTTGAGAATAGCCTCTTTGACAGTCGGTAGTTACCTTAATCAGCATAATAAAAATAAAAACACGCACCTTTCGTTCATTTTTTAACAGAGTCTTGATGAGAAATGATGAATTATTTTATATGGCTTAATTTATGAGCTCATGGTTGTTAAATCATCGTCACCCCATTCATTCACCAGTATATTTGGTCTGCATCTGTCATCTGTGAGTGACTACAATTAAGACTCATACTTTTACGTTTGGTGTAAAACTGGCTTCTTGTGTATTTGTTACCCCACGCGTTTTCATAACAGGAGACCCTGGGATATTGTGAAATCCTTCTGCATGGCTAATTGGATGCAATGGTCCTTTGATACACATTCCTCTAGTGACTGCCCTTTTCACACATGGCATTGGGGACAGACCCCTCAGCCAGGCTTCCATACATTCAGTGATGATCACTTAATAGATAACGGTTCTCCCTTTATCATCTGCACAAATCGGGCTTTCTTGACATTCCTTGTAATGCTTGAACACTATCCAGCAGCTTTTAGGAAGGGGGGGTTAACGCTTACAATTTTGAGGGGGTTCACATTTTGGAGATAGGGAGGTTCACAAAAAGCGGGTTCACGTGAACCCTGTGAACACCCGGTGGACCACCAAAGTGGACAACAGTAGCCATGTGCATTGCATGGGATATTGAAAACGAGACCACTGTCTGATTGTAAGATGTCGAGACAAAACAGTACAGCCATCTAACGGACAGCAACCGCACATAGCCACACCCGACCGGACGGTCTGAATCGTGCGCAGCGGTGCCCTCTTTAGGCATAACAATCGTTATTATTCAGATACCTATTTTATATTTTGGAACGACATTAATTGACTGATTGTATAACTGATGTAGTGTGTTGTGTTATATTACTTTTCATTATATAAATACCGGGCGGCAAGTCACGTAAATATCAAGCATACGCAAAACAAAGGACAAAAACATGCATAGACAAGTTAATTTTCCCTCCATGAAATAATTATAGTGTTTTTGCACTGCATAGTTAGGCTTAGCTACTGTATTGCCTATTGGCCACGATACTTCAATTTAAAATAATACTATGGTGATCTGTATTTTTCTTATCATGGCGAGTAGAATTTTACCGGGTTGGTGTATCTGGTAAATACAAATATAACACTACAGATAACAATTAATAAAACAAATATTGACTAGCAAAACAATCAAACATATCTTTAACTAACTCAAATTAATAAACCTAAGGGTAGTTACTTAGGCAAGGCGACTACTTGTTATATTAAAATATCACAGCACATGTGCACAAACCAGTTTTCTTTTAAACCTACATTGGCCCAAGAATAATGGATTGTCTGACGTATTACTTGAGACATGAACTTAAAACGAATTAACCAGTGCGTATAATTTGTATATTTATGTATAAATGGAGAACGCAGGTAAAAAACGTCGAATATATTTGGTAAATTTCACCTTTTGAACATCGTTTACATCACTGTTGGTAGAAAGTGAATACTTGGTTAGTGCTGTTATTGTTGCGTAGATGCAAGGAAATAGAAATAAGTCCAGCAGTTATAAAATCGCCCGACGAAGTGCTGGGTGATAAAATGTGAAGTTGACGTCCACACGCATAAACAAACCGGTTGCTCGGGAAGAAAGGATTTAGAATCGGGGACATACACAGCAAAAATGACTGGAAGGTATGTTACATAGATATCGCAATGAAACGTGGAAGTCGTCTGGCGGCATATAAAATGGTTTTCAATTTTCATGTTGTAACTTGTATTGAGACTTGTGTGACAGATGGCTACATCTAACAGTTGAGTTGATTACTTGATGACAGTCAGTGACATGCAGTGTCAGTGAGACTGAATGAATATCAGAATCATGAGAATGATGACTGATGTGCATTCTGTGCCAGGGTCCTGTCCTGGATTCATGCTGTGGACTGTGACATGTCCACATGTATAATATACACATCAATTGCAAGTTACGTGAGACCAGGGCCTCACCCAGAATCAAATTTTTGCCAGTCCAAATTTTTTCCAAAATGCTATGAAGTGCGGTCGGAAACGTGATCGGATGCGTGGTCGAACGTATTGAACATTGAATGAGAATTCCTAATTTGTATGTATATTTTGTTGTCAAAGCATGGGATTCACATTTTAATGCCACTTACAATATAGCACATATAAGTTGTTTCATTAGAATACATTTAATTGCCACAATTTGCAAAATTACTAATAAAACTATAAGAAATTAGCAAACTTAACATATTTAATGTGGAATCCCAATTTTATATACAATTAAAATGTGTGTATACAAATTGTATACAAGGCGTGTATAATGGACTATGGAAGGTAATATTTGGAATTTTAAAGCATTCGATTTTGTTGTTGTACAAGTACCATATCATAATATTAGAAATACTACAGTTCAATTTTTTTTATTTCTATAAAAAATATTAAATTGACAAATATTAAAAAATCAGTCGCCATGCAATGGCCATGTTTTGAGCCATAATAGGTTACTGTTATTAATTAAAACATTGTGTATTCATGTTGTGAATGTTTCAATTGTTAAACTATAAATCAGTCAAAACATTAATTAATTTAATTAGCAAGCGTATCTCTGTGCCTTACATCACCCAGCGGGCAACAAAACAACGTGCGACGAGACTTGCTACAGCAACGCACTAAAATAGCGCACACGTAACTAAATCTAGCACAGTCGCCGCACATCGCATTCCTGTTCAAAATGATGCAACAACATCGAACAAAATCTAGTTTCCGCACTTTTAAATCATGTTCAATTATCACACAACATACATAATTTGAATAGTGGAAAACTGACAAATGCCATCGGTGGTGCACGGAAGTTGTATATTGGGGCGATAACATAGGTAAACCGCATATTTACACTTTAACTTATCGTACCTTTCATTTCTCTTATGGCATCAATTTCGTGTAACATCAGCAATGAAGATCAACACATCTCCCCATTGGTTAAATAAAAACCATACAATCCAAATTTTTATAAGTGCGGGTTTTTGATTTGCCACATCCTTTGTTTGCAAAAACTGTACCTTCGCAACGCGCTGTTGGCATTACATTTTTGGCTCACATTTTCGATAAATCACGGATGACAAGTTCGTCAAATAAAATAATGCTTCTAAAAGCTTTATACCATTATAAAGAACGTTATGTTGTCATTCCAGTCATATTAAATATGTATTATTTAATGTGGACTGAACGTTTAGCACCAGATCTGGCCAGATCCACCAGCTGCAGCGGCTGCTGTGGTAATGCTAGTTAATTATTGTGATAGTTACTGTTGTCTAGTTTTGTTAGTCGTCACCGGTGCCTTTGATGAGGTTACAATTAGGTCTCGGAAATAGTTTGGGAACGGAAAGAGCGGGTTCTTTCCAGGCATTAATAATTACAGCAATGCACTCAATTGGTGCCTGCGTAACATCACCCAATCAGTTCACTAAACCATCCAATCGAGTCTCGTTGTAATCGACGAGTGCTTATTGTATCTCCCCGCCCTGATTATTTGGTCTACACAAGTGTTGCCTGCTTTTTAAGTAACCACCGCTAGCGGTTAGGTAATTAGGTAACAATTACCCTAGCAAGTTGATGTCTTAATTGGTTTCTGGCATGTGTCAGGCAGCTGGCCAGGCAATCCGGGTCGTCAATTTTATAACTGACTTCACAGCAGTTTCAGTGATTTCGTAAAAATTGCATGAGCATGCTGACCAATGCAAAGATACGACATGGATGAATATGGAAGGGCCAGCCCAGTGCACCCGTCCACAATCAATTTTAACCAGTCCAAAAATGTGATTTTGGGATTTTACCCATCCTAATGACGTGGGTCTCTGGGTGAGGCCATGCATGAGACATTCACATTGTAGGCACATCAACAAAAAATTTAATATGCTAGAACATTGGGTCCATTAGCGATTATGTAACATCCGGCCGCATATCATAGCAACGGCCTATGGCGGGCTATACACAACAACTGCAAGAAGGCACATCAGTGTCTATTGCAATCAAATGAGGGAAACAGTTCACTAGTTTTTCAATTGCACATCTTTAGCCGGTCACCTTGTATATATACTGTCAGGCATTAGAGATGTCACCATACATCAAAATACTGCAGCATCGTTTTGATTCCATGGTAAACAATACACAACATTCGATTGTGTATAGCCAAGCTGGCAGATCACCTTGACAACTGAACACCAAATAAGAGCAATGATGTATGACTAATGGACTCAATTATGAATGTGCTTATATTAAAGGCAATAGCTTAAGGATCACATAACTGCTTATTTTATTAAGATATCTTTATTAGATCAAAAGTTATGATGATTTTAAGACGGTAAAACACCATAAATTTTGTGCAATAGGTATATAGGCAAAATAGTCATATTTTTGTGTTTTTCTGTTAATGAACATGTGATTAAAATGCCATAATTTTTTATTTGTGTATATATTTAAATAATATTTTCAGGGTTTACAAACCCATTGATTAGGGTAATAAATTTAC
Source organism: Paraescarpia echinospica (assembly GCA_020002185.1). Lineage (NCBI taxonomy): Eukaryota > Metazoa > Annelida > Polychaeta > Sabellida > Siboglinidae > Paraescarpia > Paraescarpia echinospica. Next base: position 56,221,585 of record CM034532.1, read on the forward strand.
AATATCCAATAATTTATCATATTAATTATAACCTAATTAATTAGTTAACAATTGCTAGTTAGCACGCAAACCCGACATACTAACATTTCAATAAAAGGCCATAATGTCCATAATTATGAAGATATTTATATAATTTAGTACATAGGCGGCCATTATAACGTTTCCTTCATTTTCTACAAAATTTGTCTTACAATTTTCTTTTAAATTTCACAGCATATTTAACCTCTATTGACACAAGTGCTGTGGAAAACTCATGAAATTCTCATACCTCATTTTTCAGAAAAATCCACCTAAACCTGACACCCCTCAATTTCGCCCCAATCTGGTGACGGATTTTGAAATATTGGTGCATGCTGCAAAATAGCCACTGTGCGAATACGCGAGTGACTAGGGCATATTTATTGCTACCTCGTGAAAGGTGCAGTAGTACATTCAGTATTCACTGGACTAACATGTGCCATGTCAAAGTGCTCGAAAAAAATTCACACATCGCACCAAAACAGTATTTTCAAGGGCACTCTTTCGGTGGGTAATGGCGGACGAATCCTTAATGTGGTCTTACCCCTCCTCTGTGTATGCTCCTCTGTGTACCGGTAGATGTATTAACAATTCACTATGTCATATTCAGGCCGATTAAGCAGGTGATTGTCATGTGTAATGGTCACATGACCTTTTTAGGCTCAGTGTATGTATAAGTGATATAGTTACTGCTTGTAATTCAATGATTGTAAAATGTCTAAAATAGAAAACTGTGGTGTTTATACAATTAATGCATTGCATTTTTCATTCAATAAATGATACATCAACTTATCAAAGCTTTAGTCTAGAACGTGACATCAGTTATGTGCTTCTCATAAACAACTTTTTAGTTCAATCATTTAAGTATTTAACCTCAAAACCAACAACAATTTGCTTTCAGTCAATCCATAAAATATTCCATTTAGTACAATCAATTGGTAGGCCTAGTGATTTTGAATATCAATCTCTCAAAGTAATTGCATACTAATTTTAAATTATCATTATAATATATTTTTGTATTCTTTAGCAAAGTTTAACTATGTATAATCATTAACAAGTAATATTATTGTGTAGCTATGACATATAGTATTGATTCTGTAGATATTTTAATCCAGAGAAATGGAAGAAACCATGATCTGGCTCTGGTGACACGCACTCGGTTTCACTGACACAAATCCGTCAAATGTCACATGTTTTGAGTACCCAAAAACTACATATTACTCACACTTACGCCAATGAAATTTTCTACACATATTAACTTAACCCTAAAGATTTAATTAAAACATAATCGTTCATCAATATTGATTAGTAAACTATAAAACTTGCAAATGAAACACAGCTAAGTCATCAAATCAAAGAAATCTAGCTTAATTTTGGTTAAATTTTAAACAGAAAACTTTGTAAATATGGCTCAAACTACGTTTGACAATAAACTCCACAAAGAATGAACTAAATTACCGGAAACACCCGACAATCCATGAGTTGAATCAAAGCGTTTCGAAAGATGCCGGGTAACACAACACCACTGTGCGGAACGCACTTCAACAAATCTTGTAACTGAGTCACAGTGCCTACTACTGTATCAAAGCTCCCGATAATAGCAATTTTACCAACTGTCCATAAGTAATACACTTCCGTGACTTTTTTGACAACGAGTGGACGTGTTGCTTCAGGGGGCAGACCCTTAAGGAGCGTCTACGGGCCAGGAGGGAGAGGATGAAGGAGACGAGCAGTCTGCTCTCAGATGGTAGTGATGTCGACCTCACAACTCGCCCTCAGGCAGCCGATGACACTTGGGTCAGTATTAGCATTTGCAGTCTGTGTTTATCAGACTCAACACAGATGTGGCACATTTGCACTAGTTATAACTAAAATTCTGTTCATGGGTTATGGTAGTTCAAAAGAATAATTGCACTGTTTACAATCGCTTCTATATCCAATTGTGTTCCATAACACTGATTATGACAAAACATTTATTCTGAAGTTGTACTTTAACGTTAAAGAGGTGCTCTGTATTACTTGCTGTTATGTACTTTAAAGTTAAAGAGGTGCTCTGAGTTACTTGCTGTTATGTACTTTAATGTTAAAGAGGTGCTCTGTGTTACTAACTGTTATGTACTTTAACGTTAAAGAGGTGCTCTGTATTACTTGCTGTTATGTACTTTAACGTTAAAGAGGTGCTCTATGTTACTAGCTGTTATGTACTTTAACATTAAAGAGGTGCTCTGTGTTACTTGCTGTTATGTACTTTAACGTTAAAGAGGTGCTCTGTGTTACTAGCTGTTATGTACCTTAACGTTAAATAGGTGCTCCGTGTTACTAGCTGTTATGTACTTTAACGTTAAAGAGGTGCTCTGTGTTACTAGCTGTTATGTACTTTAACGTTAAAGAGGTGCTCTGTATTACTTGCTGTTATGTACTTTAACGTTAAAGAGGTGCTCTATATTACTAGCTGTTATGTACTTTAACATTAAAGAGGTGCTCTGTGTTACTTGCTGTTATGTACTTTAACGTTAAAGAGGTGCTCTGTGTTACTAGCTGTTATGTACCTTAACGTTAAATAGGTGCTCCGTGTTACTAGCTGTTATGTACTTTAACGTTAAAGAGGTGCTCTGTGTTACTAACTGTTATGTACTTTAACGTTAAAGAGGTGCTCTGTGTTACTAACTGTTATGTACTTTAACGTTAAAGAGGTGCTCTGAGTTACTTGCTGTTATGTAATTTAACGTTAAAGAGGTGCTCTGTGTTACTAGCTGTTATGTACCTTAACGTTAAATAGGTGCTCCGTGTTACTAGCTGTTATGTACTTTAACGTTAAAGAGGTGCTCTGTGTTACTAACTGTTATGTACTTTAACGTTAAAGAGGTGCTCTGTATTACTTGCTGTTATGTACTTTAACGTTAAAGAGGTGCTCTATGTTACTAGCTGTTATGTACTTTAACATTAAAGAGGTGCTCTGTGTTACTAGCTGTTATGTACTTTAACGTTAAAGAGGTGCTCTGTGTTACTAGCTGTTATGTACTTTAACGTTAAAGAGGTGCTCTGTGTTACTAACTGTTATGTACTTTAACGTTAAAGAGGTGCTCTGTGTTACTTGCTGTTATGTACTTTAACGTTAAAGAGGTGCTCTGTGTTACTAGCTGTTATGTACTTTAACGTTAAATAGGTGCTCTGTGTTACTAGCTGTTATGTACTTTAACGTTAAAGAGGTGCTCTGTGTTACTAACTGTTATGTACTTTAACGTTAAAGAGGTGCTCTGTGTTACTTGCTGTTATGTACTTTAACGTTAAAGAGGTGCTCTGTGTTACTTGCTGTTATGTACTTTAACGTTAAAGAGGTGCTCTGTGTTACTTGCTGTTATTTACTTTAACGTTAAAGAGGTGCTCTGTGTTACTTGCTGTTATGTACTTTAACATTAAAGAGGTGCTCTGTATTACTTGCTGTTATGTACTTTAACGTTAAAGAGGTGCTCTATGTTGCTTGCTGTTATTACACATTTCTGTTTTGATTATTAACTTTTGATTCCACCAAAGACAGAGAGGAAATGATCAAAGTTATTTGACTACAATGTTGGTCATCTATTTGACAGAATGCAGCCATGGAAGATGACAATGTGCAGAGCATTGACAATCTACAGGCCACTTCAGAGGTCAGTTGACATATTGTTCACATTTGTTTAAAGACTGTTGTGTGATGAAGTGTTATCATAGAGTGTTTGTGGCAGAATTTTATTGCTAAAGCATGGGCAAGTAATAAAACGTGCTTATATAATCATTTACACCACTAGACACATGCATCTGCACACACGCGCGCGCACACACTCGCACACACTCCCACACACTCACATACACACACACAGTCACGCACACACACACGCACACACACACAGTCACGTGCACACACACATACACTCACACACACACACACAGTCACGCACACACACACACATACACACACACAGTCACGCACACATACAAACACACGCACACACACACACACACACACACACACACACACACACACACACACACACACACACATACACACACACAGTCACGCACAGTCACGCACGCATGCACGCACACACACACTGTTGTTGCTAGTCTTGTATGTTGTACACTTTCTGTCTTCAGGAGGAGGAGAAACAGTCGGAGCACCTGGTGAAGACACTGCAGAAGAAAAGGAAGAAAACAGAGAAAGAGGTGATTCCTCTCAGTATAATCTGCGTCCAGGATGACTGACTGCAATCATCTAGAACATACAAATGTTATATATTATTGTTGTAATTTTTTGGCTAAATACTCAAGAACATAATCTGAGTGTATTAACCTCAAAAGACTTACCTCTTGATAATTGGTTTCATATTGGGATCATTTCTGTGATGTTCTATGACAACATGTGTGCATCACAAGCTGTGTAATGTTTACTAAATGCAGTATATACACATTATTACTGAGGAAAGGGGGTTGGAGTTCTGCCCATTATACATTAAAATAAAATTATTATATAATTAGTAATAGTATTACTATCTGCGCACCAGGGTATTACAGTGTAACGGTTATAAATGTGCATCTGATTGTTTGTAATCCAATTGACTACTTGAATTACAAAACATTAATGACTATAATCATTATATTATAACTATGAAAATATAATTGTTATAGTTATAGTAACATCATATTATTGCAATTATAAGATTACGACTTACAGCATAATGTATTACAAACAGTACACGTATTATTTGTGCCACGTGGCTGTCAGTTGTCGCGAGCGCTGGAGTCACAGACCCTGGGAGATGTGAGTGAGCAGCTGATGTCAGCCAAGAAGAGGACGCGAGAGAGGATTGAGGCGAGGAGACAGGAGGAGGAGGAGGAGGAGCTTGCTGACACCGTCGAGTCGACTGACGCAGAGATTATGTCACAGGGACGGCTACCTACTGGACGAAGTGCTGTGGCCTCACCATCGTCATGTATGAACTTTGAACTACTCCTGATGGCCTTGCTTTGCTAAAAGTTTGTTATTGAGAATACAGTGGAACCTTGCTTTATGGTCACCTCGGTAATACAGCCACCTCACAATTAAGGTCACCCTACGACAATCCAGAGTTAGTTCCATAACAGTAAAGTAACAGTCACGCAATTCAGGTCACTTTTGGCCAGTCCCGAAAGTAATCTTAATAGTGAGGTGGCACTGTTACCCGTATGTCAAACCAATATTCGCTGGAATAACAATAGAGTAAATTTGTTTGACGTCAGGTATGTTTCCTTGCCTCTGTATCATTTCACTTTAACCAGACGTCAGATTCAATATATACTGTATCATCCCCAATAGACGCGCAGTGCGCGAGTGCAAGAGCTTGGGTGCGTGTCTAGTGATATATCATAAGACATACGTAGCACAAGCTGCCTGCGGTGGACGAACGCACAAATTGCATACACGTCACGCTTATGCAACTCTAAGATAGGCAACACGTAGCAGACAGAATCAGCACGTCTACAAAGACAACTAGCGTTCGGTCGACAGAAGACGGCACTCAACGCGTCACTCACGACAGACAGCTACTGACAGCAACGCTTGCTGTTTTATATAACTCCGGAGTTCGGGAAAACTGCCAGATCGATACATTGAGCAGTGCTAAAACTGACAATCATCACGCTAGCCAGAAGACATCACTGGACGTTGCAGGATAACCTCCGTCTGTGCTGAATTAGCGCTCAGATAATCTAAACCCGCGTGCTTTGCCAATGATGCAACGGGGCAAGGCCAGCTGCGAGCGCGAAGGGAGTGATTCTCAAAGACATCAAATCAGACATCGGATATCATGTTATTTCAACCCTTCGTCTGCAGTTTTAGGAAGGTTTACGTGATTATGACAACATGCTCGACTTCGTGAATAAAACATAAGTCACTCAAATTATAAATGTGGTGCCACCTTACAGAAAAAAGTGCAATGAATTGTTATCTAGACAGTATCCGCAAGGTGGTGCCAGCAGCGGTATTATTACTGTATTTTGCATTTTGGAAGTGCACGTTCATACCAAAAAGCAGTAATCGTTGGTGGTTTCTCTTCTCTAAAATGGGGGTCCGCGTCTATTAAATAGTGCGCGTCTACTGGGGATAATACGGTATGTATTAAATAAATTACTAGTTAAGGGTGTTTGAATAAAACTTCATTGTTATTTTATATTTAATTTACTTTAATCTGATCAGCCCAAACCAGCACATACTCTGGTAAATATACTATTTCTATGATGTGCAAAATGTTGCTGTAATTGATATGAGCAGTTGTATTTGCATGTGTTACTTGCAGTGGATGACAGTCAGACGCCGCGCAGAATGAGTACTTCCCTCAGTATGTCCCTGCGAGCCAGACTGGGTGAAAAGATCAGGGCTGCCAAGGTAAGCTCTGCAGATGCAAACTTCATCTGTTTGTTTAGACCAAGGTGACATGTTGCAAATGCACACTTCATATGTTTGTTTAAACCAGGGTAAGCTCTAGCATATACACACTTCACTGGTTTGTACAAAACAATATAAAATATTACAAATACAATCTTCATCTGTTTGTTTAAACAAAGGTGATATGTTACAAATGCAAACTTCACTAAGTTTACAAACCAAGGTAAGATGTTGCAGAAGCAAACTTCACATGTTTGTGCAAACCAAGGTAAACACTTGCAGATAAATACTCCTTATATCTGTGCAAACCAGTGTAAGCTCCTGTAGATACAAACTCAATTTAATTTTTGTAAAAAAAATTTGGTTGTACAAAGGGAGACTATCCAGTGATGTATTGGCCTGTTTTCCTGCTCTTCTGTAGGACAAGGGAAAGGATGAGGCATATGATGAATCCAAGCCCATGGGAAGAAGACTGGCAGGGAAGAGACACACAGCAAGGGTGACCCGCTTTGACGACCCGTCACTGGTGGGTGTTAACTGGAAAGGTTAACAGAAAATGTCTAAAAATAAAAATTTCTACACATCTAATTTTTTTGTGGTAGTTCTGTGAGTTTGGAATATAAACTTTTTTACTATTATTTTTATGTATACTTACTGTTAGCAAGTATTTGCTAGTTCAAACTGTCTGATAAAATATTACATAAACCAGCTAATTACATCGTTTATATTATTCACAGGTTTCGTTTGCAGGTGGCAGCATTTTTAAAATTTAACAACTTTTTTTAGATTGATATTTTTTAAAGAAATAGACCACACAAAAGTACAAACATGTATTTTAATTGTTTATGCATGATCATCCAATATCAAACGGGACAGTTATTGAGGAACAATATTAAGTTGTCAAATACTGGAAAATAAAAACTTATAGTAATAATAATAACAAAACTTAAACTAATAAGAATGCATGTGGTGTTACTTACTTACTCCTCTTTGTGCCCACTGGCACGTAGGGCACAAACACGGGTCCTCCACCTCTTCCTGACTGCAGCTATTTTTGCGGCCTGGCCCCATCTTAGATGTAGTTTTTTAGTTCATTTTCTTCATACGGTATGATTGTATACAACGAGGATGTGACTGATGTAGATACGAGAGGACCTGGATGATGAGACGTACGTCAAGTCACAGCTGGCCAGGACCAGGTGGAAGGAAGCAGCAAAGACAAGTGTCTCGGTATGTAGATGCACATCAATACGTTACGGAATGAATAAAATGAAAAATATGAAAGATGTGCGATTTTGCCGACTCATTTTTCAATACAGGCAAATACTTTGGCTTTTTAGCCATAAATTTGAGGGTCTTATCGTTATACCCAAAAACCGTGTTGCTCTTTATATGTGTGATATGGTTGTTGATTTGACTGATTTTGTTTCATCAATATGGCTATATTAAGCTACCTATGCAGGGACACTGATTTTTTTTATCGTGGAAAACGGGAAAAATTTGCGGTATCAGCATTTTGAAACGGAATTCGCCTTTTCAAACGGGAATTCTGCAATCTCAAAAAACCGGACGAAATCGCGGTATTTGCGTTTTCAAAAAGATCTTCCGTGATCGCGAAAAAAAGCAAAAGCACCGCATGTTTCATCGATAATGCCTTAACTGGAGATATTTTGAAACAGATGTTTAATATGTAACAATGTTAATTTATTTTTATGGATTTATGACGCATGATTTTTAAAATGCGCAAGGCAAATCGTTGCGAAGTGTCATGGCGTCTGTGCTACCTCGTGTCAACTGATGTAAACAGGGACACGCGCAGAAGGCTCTAACATAAACCATTTCGCGATCATTGTCCAGCTGTCCGCTAAGCGTGTGGAAGACATGTTGCTAATTCAATTTAGTTGTCACATCATTAGAACACGCATTAGTGTACATATTCCAGTTTCGACCACAAAACGCGAAGGAGTAACAACGGCCTAGGTTACACTGGCTCAAACTGAAATAATCTGCATTTTGTAGTTCTAAAAAATTCCCTTGGATGGCGTCATATATAGCGCTAGCTAAAAATTTAATGGTTGAACAAAATTATTAGTGAGACAGCATTGATTTGAATATGCACAATTGTTAACATGATTGCTTGCATAATTTACATTTGCTAACTTATATATTAAGCACTGCTGCATTAGAAACAACCAGTCATTTATATGTAATTGTATGACAGGAATTATTTTATTATCTAAATTGTTTTTGTCCGGTTGCTACTGTGGTATTGATGTTGTTAGAAAAGTTAGCCACACCGTAAAATGGTATTATTTAGATGCTGAGATCGTAACATTGTGATATTTTAGACATTTCATAGAATGTATTATTTTTCCAAGTTAACTTTGAAATAAAATATTTCTTTTCTGAACAGAAATGGGCTTCTTTAGCCAGTATGCCATTTTTAAATGGAAAATGTGTCATTTGACATAAAAAAATACATCATTTGAAACGGAATTTGTTTTTTCTGAAACGGAAAATACATCGTTTGAAATGGAATTTGCCTTTTTCTGAAACGGAAAATATGTCGATTGAAACGGAATTTGCCATTTTCTGAAACGGAATTGAAACAGAAGTTGCCTTTTTTGGAAACGGAAAATCAGTGTCTCTACCTGTGTGAGTTGTAAAACCAAAATGGCTGTATACATTTGGACACTACACAATCTACAAAAATTTTTCTTTTTCTGTATGATAAGATTCATCACCTGGGAGAGATTCGTTGGTTGTGGCAAGCAAAAGTGCAAAGGAACAACCAGTGTGTGTCCAGAGTCAGTGATTGTGGCAGACTAAAATAATGTTTAGGTGTCCGACCGCATACAGTCATGGTATTTAAAACTAACAAAGGTACAAATAAAAGGTACAAAACTAATATAAAAGTATGTATATTTAATGAAGGCCACAGTGGTTGAAATAAAGTTCACATGTTTTTATGGTGAACCTAGATAGATCAGTCATATGCAGCTATCATGTGCCACTCACTTATTTAGCCCTTTGTCCCTTATTTTCCCCACTCCCTCTCCCCAGGAGCCGACCCTCACCCCAGAGATGCAGTACGACTTCTTCACGCGAACCTTTGAGCCCGTAGAGGAAGACAAGGAGACGGAGAAGGAGGAGACCGAACTGAAGCAGGCGGAGAGGGAGGAGGGGGCAGGGAGCCCAGCGGAGGAGGGCAGGGAAGAGGGGGATGTTGAGGAGGGAAGAGTGCGGGCACAGAGGGAGGAGGAACCAACAGAGGTTTGTTGATGATTGTTATATAATATTTACAATAATTTATTATTTATTAAGCGCTAATAAATACTAATACTACAATAAAGTACATATAAAAGTACACAAATAGTTAAATACATGTAAAAGCCAGAAAACAATGACTAGTACAACAGATAGTTTTAAGATAATTATCAACACTGTCTATCACATTAAAGATCAACAGAATTAAATAAAACAAAAAGAAAACGGTGGGTCTTTAAAGATTTCCTAAAGATGATTAGTGTACTAGATGAACGAATGTCCATATCATTATGTTATATTACTGTTTGTGCCATACAATACTCACACCTAAGGGTGGTATGGGGGGTGGAAGTTGGGTTTCTGTGGGTTCCTTCCATCTTGTGTCCATCCTGCTGGAACTCAAACGTCCCACTGAGATATTGACTGACCCGCATACAGCTTACTTAAACACGGATGTGTTTCCTCCACGTATTAGGTTTATAATGAAAATTACATTCTTGTTATTTAAACCTGCAGTGTCAGTTGGCCGTCGTGTTGTGTCCTGCTTACATATGTGGTTTAGATTTGTCCATATGATATTGTTATTGTACCTCAGACATCGTCCTGTGTTGTGTTGCCAGGAAGAGGCGCCCACAGAACCAAAGCAGAATGATCTACCTGAAGGTGTGTATAAGTACTTTACCAAAGAATAACTTACTTGAAGGTGTGTATAAGTACTTTACCAAAGAATAACTTACTTGAAGGTGTGTATAAGTACTTTACCAAAGAATAACTTACCTGAAGGTGTGTATAAGTACTTTACTAAAGAATAACTTACTTGAAGGTGTGTATAAGTACTTTACCAAAGAATAACTTACCTGAAGGTGTGTATAAGTACTTTACTAAAGAATAACTTACCTGAAGGTACTGTACAAGTATTTCACCAAACAGTAATCCTATTTGTAATGCCATCACCTTTGTTCAAAATGCACATACACTTTTCGACCCATTACAAGTTTACAGAAACATAAAAAGTGTATATCTTTTCAAATGATATTCCAAATCTTGAATTCTGCAGTAACTTTCCTTGATTGTTCAAATGTTGTATGTTGCTCAAGCTAGCTCTTTCTGAACCATCTACAGTGGAACCTCCTTAATCCAGACCCTCGTAATCTGGGAATCTCAGTGTCTCGACATCATTTCATGGGAACACAATTTCCATACACTAATATTGCCAGTTATGTGGATGATTTGTGTGGAAAACTTGTTAATCCGGACACGTACACTGGGAACCAGAGTCGCTGGATTAACGAGATTCGACTTTACATACATCAGTTTCTCTTGACTATAAGGGCTGTTATGACTGTCATCATGTGATTTAACAGAGAGACAGTTGCTGATTGATGACATCGCAGAGATAGCCAATCAGTGGCTGGCGTTTGAGATGGTTGGGGCTGAGTACAAGCCATTCCGAGACCGTATCAGGGCAGAGAAGGAGGTCTACTTCACACCGTCAATGAGGCAACGTAAGACCAATGTCATTGTCAGGAAAGTCAGTAAGGCATATAGTTTTGAAAATTGGTCCAATTTTAACATATTTTAAAGCGAGGTAGTCTGCTTCATTGTGTGAAATCAACCAGAGATGGTAAATAGTACCAGGGAGTTTGCTTAGTGAGTTGTCTTTAATGTGCGAACCAAGCGGAGGCATCAAACAACAAAGGGCATTGTGGTTAACCAAACTAGCCACCGCAGTATTGCTAATTAAGTGTGTTTAGGATCAGAATGTCTTGTTTACAATTTGAACATTTCATGAGTGCCTCGTTAAAATTGTAAACACTGTTTGAGGATTAATAAACCCAATTTCGCAGCTACTATACTTCCACCATGTCTAGGCTGGTATTACTAACATTATTTTGAAAAATAAGGAACATCAGCCTCAGCTTAAAACTAAACTAACACTAACATTTATGGATATGGTTTAGGTATGCCTAAAGCCACAACACACAGCTAGACAAGCAAAAGTGTTCCCACAATTGCCATATGATACCACAAACATTCCACCTCCATTTTGTCCTTGCTTATGGTACTGTTGTATGGCATTGGTCCCATTTTACGATCTACACCAGTAATGAGTCCTAGTCTGATCATTCGACTTTGTGATATTGAACTTCCTTGTGTTGTTAGCACCTATAACAGCCAAGATCTCTGAGGATAAAGCGCCGCGGAACTTGGAGGAGGAAGGAATCTATGTGGGCGTGAGGCCCCCCGTCCCCCGACGCAATATCAACAAGATGGAAAACAGACTGCTGGGCGAGACAAATAAGGTATTTCCAGTGGACCAGTTGTGTTACTGATAATGATGGTGTGGTCGTCAGAAACATAATGACCAGTCATAAGAAACTATCCAAGACCCAAAATTTGAGAAACTATTTATGTTCTTTTCATTGTAACAACTTGTCGATTATTGTATATAGAGAAAATAGAATTTGATAAGCTAGATAGGTTTGATAGGCACAATATCGAGGGTGTGATATTATGGTTGAATATATTAATATGTTAATCTTTACTCAACATTTTACTTACATATGTAATAATAATAATAAACATTGTTTATTCACGATAACCTTATAAAATATACATTTTATCTTCCTAAGGGTCGTGATTATAAAATATTAGAGTACAAGTAAATGTTATTTAAATGCTAAACAAATTATTTAAATAAAATAGTATATTTTATAATGTAGTTAAGATATACTTAAATACATATTACAATTTAGAAATTAGAATTGCATAAATAACATTTGTAAAACATATAGCATCAATAAATAAAATAAAAAGTGCTGTGTTAAAATGTTCATTACGTTGTTTGTCCATGTTGTCTAATTAAACACGTTCTGCAAATATGCTCTCTTAAACGCACTTAGAGAGCTGCATTTTCTTATTTCTGGATTTAAAGTATTCCATATTTGTGCGCCATTAACAGCTATAGAGTTCTTGAAGATGTTTATTCGTGCTCTTGGAACATACAAGTCCCCCTTGTATTTGACCGTGTTGTTCTTGTCGAAACGTTCGAGACAGATTTGAATAGCGCACACATGTAGTCAGGAGCCAGTCCTTTTACTGCCTTGAACACCAATTGAGATTGTCTGTATTTCACGCGCTCTGGTAGTGGCAACCAGTTTAGTTGTTTCAATAGTGGAGCACTTGGAGCTCTGTATTCAGAGTCTGTTATGATTCTGGCAGCACGTCTTTGTAGTTTGTAGATGCGTTCTGATGAATTTGCATTGCCCCAGAGTGTGCTGCAATAGTCCATGTGTGGTAGAACGTAGCTGTTGTAAAACGTCTTCCGTGCTTGGTATGGGAGATATTTCTTTATTCTGCAGAGAAGTGCGAGGTTTCCGGCAATCGTGTTGTGTGTCTTGTGCACATGGGCGTTCCATGTGAGGAAATTATCTACCTGAAGCCCGAGTAGCCTCTCACTTTCGACCACTTGAAGCTTGTCTCCCTTTATGTATATCTCGATATCTGTTTTGTCAAGATGTTGGCACTTTTGTCGGGTCGTGATGATCATGATCTTCGTTTTTTCAGCATTAATAGCCATCCTGTTTTCGTCACACCACTTGGAGATTTCCTGAAGATCATTGTTTAGGCTCTGTTCGATTGTCTGAACAGTCTTTCCCGTGGCACTGATGATGGAATCATCAGCATACATGTCCACAGAGTTTATTGTTCTTGTGCTTAGGGGCATGTCGTTCATGAACATAATAAAAAACAGTGGTCCCAGTATATGTATATCTGGTTTGCTTTCATACATGTGATTTGTGCATGTACTATTGGCAGTGGTTCATGTGTCATTTGACTGTTTATGGACTGGAGGATTTTAGGGTTTTACATGTTGGTTTAATATTTGGAATGTAAAGAATCTCCCATTGTGTGCTTATTGCCCACACATGCCATTTTTATGATTGCCACAGACATATTTAAGATCTCTCCTCCCTTCATTCTGTGAAATGTAAAATATATTTGCAACTCATTTAGAACTTTTGTGTTTTTAATAGATGCCCATGTTTACGGTTTTGTGTCTGTTGTATTTCAGAGTCTGCAGTGGTTTGGAGAGAGTGGTGACCTAATAGCCCTGCCTGACCCAGTCAAGGAGATATCATCTCGCCCTGTCATGCTGGAGGAGATAGATCCAGCTATTACAGCCGACTATGTTAGGGTGAGTTTATATTTGTGTAAAGTATAATGTAAGTCTGTCATCATGAGGGATGAACAGTGTATCCTGGACGTGGAGCTGTTGTCAGTGTCGCAGCATCCGACCTACTTACCAAGAGAATTCGGATAGCGATTTTTAACTCTGGTCTATATGCTACCGTCAGCTAATGTTGCACGCACAGCTGATTCAATCACTAGCTGTGTGCACCGGCATGAGACTCGCCAAACATAATTTTCTGAGATTTCAATAGCTGCCGACTGGACAAAACATTGCCTGTTTACCAGCAATACGTGACGTGTCAGACACGCGGTAGTAACACCCTCGATCTTTGTTATGGCAACATTAAGGACGCGTAAAAGTCCATGAAAAAGATGCCACTCGGTACAGCTGATCACAATGTGGTACATTTGATCACGGCATATAGAACTAAACTGCTGTGCTGAAAACTAAAAACGTGGGACTTGAACTCGGCCGTCGCCCTCAAAAGGTGTTTTGACTGTACTTTGTGGGATGTTCTCATTGACTCCAGCTCTTCGCTTGAAGAAGCAGTTGATGTCGTCACAAACTATATCAACTTTTGTGAAGAGATGATTGTCCCCACAAAGACTGTGAAAATCTTCTCAAATAACACACCGTGGGTGAGTAAAGAACTGAAAAACATAATCAACGAGAAGAAGAGGGCTTTCATGTCTAACAACTGCACTGAAGCAAAAAGGATCCAGTGTACTCTAAAAAAGCAGATCAGAGATGCTGAACTAGAATACAAGGACAAAATTGAATGCTTGTCCCAATACGGCAATATGTGCAAGGCATGGCAGGGACTGAAAACTCTGTCTGGTGTTGAGTCCGGCAAACGTGTCATACAAACCTCAGAGTCAGCGGAAGAAAGTCTCAAGTTTGATGAGGACTTAAATTCTTTCTTTGGGCATTTAGACCGGCTTGACTTCTCACGTGAGCATCAGGAGGTGGCGGAGGACATTGAGTCTCGGCTCACTGAGGGTGACACCCCGGAAACAACTCCTGGTGACATCAGTAAGATCTTCTAGCACGTTAACCCTCACAAGGCAGCTGGGCCTGACAACATCAGTGGTCGGGTCCTCAAAGAGAGTCATGCTCACCTGGGTGCTGTGCTCAACTTCCTTTTCAACTGGTTTCTGAAGCAGCATTGCATCCCCCTGGCCTGGAAATTGTCAGTCACTTGTCCCCAAGAAACCTGTCCCATCTGTTCTCAATGACTACCGCCCAGTGGCGCATACCTCAGTCATAATGAAGTGCTTTGAGCGACTTGTACGCCGTCCTCTCCTTCAGCATGTTGGGGATCAACTGGATCCCCTCCAATTTGCGTATAAACGCAATCGAGGTGTGGAGGATGCAGTCCCCACTCTATGTCATAGTGTATATTTACCTGGAAAAACCCAAGTCGTTTGCAAGGATAGTCCTTATTTACTTTTCCTCGGTTTTCAACACCATCCAGCCACACATCATGAGGAGTAAACTTGTCAATATGCATGTGAACCCACACATCATCTTGTGGGTAAACCAGTTTCTTACTGAGCATCAGCAAGTATTGCACTATAATGGTGCTGTGTCGAGCTCACTCTTTTCTTTCACCGGAGCCCCCCAGGGCTTGGTGATCTCCCCTGTTCTGTTCACTGTCTACGCAGACGACTGTCGTAGCAGCCAGGAGACCGTCAATTTCATCAAATACAACAATGGCACAGGTATCGTCGACCTATCCAGCTCTGATCAAGTGTGTGCGTGTGCACACACTTGATCCGAGCCAGATAGATCACAGTGTGGTGTGGCAATCATTTCCTAGACCTGAATGTTCGTAAAACTGAAGAACTCATAATAGATTTTAGGAAGAATCCTACTCCTCCCAAGGGACTATCCATTAACGGAAAGTGTCTGAGGAGAGTAGAGGAATACAAGTACCTCGGCACTATCACTGATGCCGAGCTCACATTCGGTCAAAACACAGCTGTAATTAATAGAAAGTGCCAGCAAAAGCTGTATTTCTTACGCAAGCTCAGGTCACTCAGTGTCAGCTCACATCTTCTTCTAACCTTCTATAAATGCTACATTGAAATCTCTATTACATTTGGGTTCCTTGTGTGGTACGGTGACCTGAGATTTGTGCATCGCAACACTCTGGCACGAACCGTCTGGGTTAGTGGCAAGGTGGTGGGTGAAAAGCAGAGCAGTCTAGAGGATCTATACAGGCAATGGGCCGAGAGAAAGGGAAGGAAGGTCTCCTCAGACCCCGAACATCCACTGCTTCTATGCTATAAACTGCTTCCTTCTGGCCGCCGCTTTCAACTCCCTCCCTGTAAACTTTTCCCTCATCAATTAAACTAATGAATGAGTAGCTGTCCTTCGTTCCGTCCATCTCTGCCAGTCTGACACTGAGTGAGCCCGAGATGATTTGTGAGATGATTTAACTTATTTAACATATTTAACACATGTAACTTATTTTAACTTATTAATAACTTATTACTATTTTTATATTGCATTCAAAACACTCAGTACCATAGCATCCATCATTTACAATACAAATTGCTGCATCAAAAATGTTGTCTTTGATAAAACAAAGGTGTCTGTTATAAAATACAAGTCTATTGTTGTATCAACAGAATTGTTTTCATGATCACATTTTATTTTCCTCTTTCCACTACTGTACCTGTAAGTTGGAGGGTATTCAAAATTGTGTATCATTTGGTCATTTAAAAAAACATTTGTGTAAGGAGGGATGTTGTTGTTGATCACAGGATCCACTGTAAATGCAAGCCAGTGTGTATGAACTGTACTAACAAAGACCACCATATTTGAACTTAAATTCAGTTTTAATTTATATATTATTTTATAAAAGTTATCATAAACTTGACTTAATTTCGGTTTAACCTTAATCTTGTTTTTAAAAACTTCTGTACCATTGTAGACTTCTCCGAAACATTACAAACTTAAAACCAGCAATCGAAACATTAAAACATTTCCTTCCCGCTGTCATTAACCTAATTCTGCTGCAGGCGGTGGTCAGTGACTTTGACATGCACTTCATAGACAGTGCGACTGATGGTAGAGGGCGCTTCCAGCTAGACGTCGACATCAACACGCTGGTGTTTCAGCATCACCATCTGTTTAGTCGAGAACATGTCCTGGCCACTCAAATCACACAGCAGTATCAACACTACATGTGGCGCAGTCAGAAACAACTCGTCAAGTTCCTTCGACAGAAGGTAGAGACTAGAATCAAATGTAGTTCTTTTCTAACATTTCATAATTATTCAAGTTTGTTGCTGTGGTGGTGATTGGGTGATCCAAGGATTTCCATTCCAAATACACCATCAGAAAATTCTGGATAGGAATAACAAAAAATGGCAAATCTTTAAACTCATCCAGATCCTGTTTATCCATCCTGAGTTTCCTAGCTCTCTAAATCTTGGTAATCTTCTTTTTGTAACCCAGGATTGTCCTAAGTTATCTTGAATTCACCCTTATCTTGTAGCACTGGTTTTTGGGCAGACTGGGGAAGGATATATAGCATCAGTTCACATTTAATGGGTTAAAACTAATTTGCTCTCCTTTATTCTCTGAAAATAATTTTGATTGGAAAGGATACAAATGTATAATGTCAATGTTGTCTCATAAGAAACAGAAGTGTGTAGAAAGATGTTTTCTGTTTACTCCAGAAATATTATTTTAGGGGGAGCCATTCTGAAATAGTTATTACAGAATTGGCCTGGTGTGGTCGGTTCCCCCACCATGAATGAATGAGTGAACATTTATTCAGAACATGGGCAACAATATATATACAAGACTACCAAACAAATTTAACTATAATACAATTGAGAATATACAATGTTTGAAGGGGGTAAATACAAAGTCATTGACTTTTGTGTAAATTTACCCCTGACATATATTTATATATACCTATATGTATTCACATACATACATATGTACACATACATATAGACACGTATACATACATAGACACATATATACATACATATACACACATACACATGCATAGGTACATGTATATTGAGACATCGATATTATATTAATCGAACTTGCTATTCATCTAACCATCTAGCTACAATAATTGATATCATGGAATGGAATATGTACATGTTCAAAATTTTAAGTATGTGATAAGTACACATCTTTACACATATTGTAGTTTCCTCAATGACTTGATTATATTTGTGTATGATTTTGTTTAGATTTCCACAACCAGATATTTCTTAAATAAAAGATTCTTGCATTTACGCTTAATTTCAGTAATTTCAGTAGTTTTTAAATGATCACATAGAGAATTCCATAATTGCACTCCCTTTACACAAAGAGACATTGATCACATGGTAGAACAGACTCTCTGTCGTTCTAAGTCATGATTAGCTCGCATTGAGTATGCTATGTCCCGTCTAGTAAAAAACACTGAATATTTGATGGCAAACAGCTGTAGTAAGCTTTGTACATAAATAATAATGTATTCAGTTCTATGATATCTGTAAATTTTAGAATATGTAATTGTTGGAAAAGTGAGTTTGTATGATCCAACCGTCTTGCACCAAATATAATGCGGATTACTCTTTTTTGTATTAAGAAAATACAGTTAGTATTTGTTGGGTACGTGTTTCCCCGTATCTCTGCACAGTAATTTAAATACGGCAAAAAGATAGAACTGTAAAGACTACATCTATTATTTCTATCAAGTAGATGACTGCATCTGTGCATTATAGCTGTACTTTTGGAAAGCTTTGATTGTACGTATTTTATATGAGCTTTCCAAGTTAGTAGATCATCAGTAAACACACCTTTGCTGTCAGTTTTGTGTATTTGTTATGACATATATAACTAGGTGATGACATTGTATATTATTGTAGTTACGTAATCTAGTTATACATAAAGAGTTAGTTACTGCTAAGCTCTTATACAAACATACATCTGACTTGTGTTATCAGCAAACAAGCCACGTTTCCGAGTCACAACTTTATCTGGTGGTGTTGTACCGCATTAAATTATTTTAATGTCACCACAAGTTGTATTAACAGTACTTAGTCCTTTACATAATTTGGAAAATCGTTTTCAAATTGATATATAATTTCAGACAGCCATTAATCAGTAACTGCATTTATAAGAGTTCACATGCTTTATGAAGTGACCAGTCTGATGTAAGTTTCATGTTGTTGTTCTCTGACAGTTGACAGCTGTGAAGAGGGCAGAGAAACATGTCCAGGACTCCCTGGCCAGGATCACAGTGAGCACTTAATGGTCTCATCAGAGTTTATACTTGATAGTCAAATACATGTAGTTAGCTTCACAAATAGTATAACTGAACTTTTCAGTTTAATTTGCTACAAAATGTCTTTATGTTTCAATTTATATTCATTGTTTCTGTCAAGTTAGTTTTAATTTTGCTGAAGTTGCAGTTTGCTGCTTGATATCTGCATACTGTATTTAGCATAAAACATAGTTATTACGATGTGGCTATTGTCAGATACATTATTTTTAAAGAAATGTGTTAACATACAGTGGAACCTCACTATTAAGGTCACCTTGGGAGTGGACCTGAATAGTGGGGTGACCGTATCAGTGGGACTAATATCATATGCTTTACTGTATGTGGAAATAATCTGGGACTGATCTAGGGTGACCTTTATTGTGAGGTGGCTGTATTACAGAGGTTACCTTAAAGCGAGGTTCAACTGTACTGTCAATCTAAACTGGTCATAAAGTATCACTGCAGTTAGTTGCTACACATGACATCCGTGTGGCTGGTGTTGCAGAAGGAACAGAAAGGTGGAAGTAATGAACTACAGTTTAGACTGAGGGAATACCAAGATGAAATCAAGTAAGTTGACGTATCTTTGGTACTTTCTCATATGCATGTTATACTTGCTGAAGCAGCTCTACAAACTGTTTTTGCGTAACGTTTAGTTTTACTCAAACTTGATAGAATATCTAGACCACCACATGAGTCAGAGATTGCCACTGTGTACAGACTTGTGTATTTGGGTTTAGAATAACTAGACAGCCACTCGGATCAGAGCTGCCACTGTATAAACATGTGTCTGTGTATAGACATATCTGTATAGACATGTGACTGTGTATAGACATGTATCTGTGTGTAGATGTGTGTCTATGTATAGACGTGTGTCTGTGTATACATGTGTCTGTTATAGACATGTGTCTGTTATAGACTGACTAGACACACTCTGGAGGTGGAGATGCGAGCAGACCGTATCCTGCTGAAGAACATCATCAAGACATGGAAGGAGATCAAGAACCTGAGGGAGACAGACAAGTGCATCAACACTTCCGTCAAACTCATCATCAAAAAGTCAGTGGATCATTTATATAATCTTCAACTGACATCTTGCAATTAAATCATAGATTTGTCATTTCTCGTATTGCACTGTGTTTGTAATCCTGCTATTTTAATCAAAAAAAATTTTAATCAAAAAAATACTCACCAATTTGTATATTCCAATCTATACTTAAGTTATTAATAAAAATGATTTAAAATAACTAAAGCCTTGTATTACAAGTAAGAATATTGCTTTCAGCATGACTAATTAGAATGAATATTTTGTTAGATTGATGCACATGGTATTTATATGACTTGGAAACTAAATAAATTTTCTACAGATTAAAATATAAAGATGAGTTTAGTGTTTAAATATTGTTGCCCTCCAGGTAGTTGAATTAACACTTCAGTGCAAGTTGGTTGTTGCATAATGTTTCATAATAACAGGAGATTGAAACCTAAAAATGTAAGGTAACATACATTATACTCTGACATTTTGAAGTATTGCCAAGAAACTATTACCAATGTCAAAATGGCACTCAGAACCCACCTTTTTCAAAACTATTTTAAGATTTTGTAGGATGTTCACAATTGACATGTTAATTAACTGTGCATATATTTATCTAACTTAATTGATTCTAACTATTTTAACACTATTGTTAATTTATTATCAATAGTTTTGTATGCATGTATTTGTTAATTATTTTTAAGACAGTCTGTTTGATCTTACTTAGTATCAATTGCATATTTTATACATTAGTATTTTAAAATATATACGGTTTTATCTTATTAATTAATTAATTGCAATGCATAGACTGTACAGCAATGTACAGTGCCCCAGAACAATTATTTGGATGGGGCACTATGTAAATGTATTTATTATTATTATTATCTATGTATTTACCTTAATAATCCTGCAATGTCTTTATTTGATCTGTGTTGCCTACTCACCAGATGGTCTCTGCTGTTTTATGTCTGTGTTGCCTACTCACCAGATGCTCTGTGCTGTTTGATGTCTATGTTGCATACTCACCAGATGTTCTCTGCTGCAGGGAACCCACCAACAAGGTAGCCGACTTGGCTGAGTGGGAGAGAGATGTGGATGAGGAGGTTGAGGAGGTGAAGAGGGAGGTTGATGAGGAGCTCAAGGCCAGCATGGCTGTCTACAGGAGCAAGATGGAGGCGTGGAAGGCCCAGCGTACCAGGAAGGTAGGACGGGGGAAATGTAGGCATCATATGGCTTGTTGTTTAGAAGTGAGAACATTGCTTGTAGTTTAATTAAAACTATTGGATGAATTTGTGAAAATGTTCATCAAGTTGGGAGAATAATTAAATAAGCAAATTTCTCAATTCACAACTATATAAATTCTACTCACTTTGACATTTCAACCGCCTTTGGCGGCCTTCTTCAGGAACTGATCTTCCTCTACTCGCCAGATGGCGTGGTGAGCAGGCTGTCCCACACGTGACTCAATTGGTAGCCCAGACTATGGAAGCGATACGTAGATGACGTAATGGAAATTGTGAGGAAGGAGTGTCAACAACAACTGACAGATCACCTCAACACCATTGATGCAACAGGCAACATTAAGTTCATGTTTGAAGAAGAGAGTGAGGGGTCACTGCCGTTCCTAGACACACTGCTGGTACGGAAAGAGAGTGAGGGGTCACTGCCGTTCCTAGACACACTGCTGGTACGGAAAGAGAGTGAGGGGTCACTGCCGTTCCTAGACACACTGCTGGTACGGAAAGAGAGTGAGGGGTCACTGCCGTTCCTAGACACACTGCTGGTACGGAAAGAGGATGGAACGGTCAAACTCCTAGTGTATCGGAAGAAGACCCACACTGACCAGTATCTGAACTTTAGTTCACACCATCCGCTACATCAGAAACTGGATGTCATCAAAACATTGCTAGACAGATGCAGTAACATCGTAACGGAGCCAGAGGACAGACAGAAAGAGGAGGAGCACATCATGAAGGCGCTACATCAGTGTGGGTACCCAAGTTGAACCATAAGAAAAATGAAGGAACAACAACAAAACCAGAGGAGAATGATCAAGGACAAGAATAACACAGACAAGTCCATAAGCATGGTTACTTTACCATATGTCCAAGGAGTGACAGAACCGGTACAACACATACCAAAACATTATGATATAGCGTCCACTGTCAGACCACACCAAAATCTTTAAAAAAAGTAGTACACCCAAAAGACAAAGTGGAAGACAGAAAGAAGACCAACTGTGTATACCAAATCCTGTGTAAGACCTGCAACAAGACATACATTGGGGAAACGGGAAGAACACTTGACACGAGACTAGAAAAACATATGAAGGAAGTCGAAACCGTGACAACCAGACGTTTCACTCGAGGAAAAAGGAAAGACTCAACAAACATTGAACACAAGTCGGCTATAACTGACCATGCGGACAGACAAAACTGTGTCATAGACTGGGAGGGTGCAAGAGTAGTTGATAGAGAGACAGACTGAGGGGCGCGATGGATCAAGGAAGCCATCTGGATCAGAAAGACTACATCTACAATTAATAGAGATGGGGGGCTACCGATTGAGTCACGTGTGGGACAGCCTGCTTGCCATGCCATCTGGCAAGTACAGGAAGATCAGTTCCTGAAGAAGGCCGCCAAAGGCGGTCGAAACGTCAGTGAGTCGAATTTATATAGTTGTAAATTAAGAAATTTGTTTATTTATTGGATGAATTGCTCTGTTCATTTCAAAAAATGGAATATTACATTTTAGGCTGTCTTTTTACTTAACTCAATGTGCTATTTTAATTAGTCTTTTTAAAGTAATAACAAACAATATTGAAAACATGGTTTAACTTTTCCTAACATAATTTACGAAGAATCATTTACTTCAACCAGAGAAGCACATAAAAGGGTTGCTATTTAACAGCTCCTAAATATGGTACAGTGTATAATTATTTATAATAATTACTTCAAAAAGAAGTAATTATTATAGCGGCTGACAGTGAATATTACATGTCTGTATACAAGTGTTAATGTGGAGTGCGATGGCGTAGTGATTAGAGTGTCAGACTCAGTCGAGAGATTCCACATTGGAATCGTCTTCCTGCTGTTTTAAATCTTGGGCAAGTTTGTTCACTCTACATTGCTCCAGTTCACTCAGCTGTATGAAAGAGTACCAGGCTATAGAGTATAGACAGTGGTTGATACATGTGAACAAATGGTTTTTGTTAATTGCAGCATAGCTGGAGGCATCCCAGAAAAGTTGAGATGGTGTAAGTTGAACAGGTCTGCCAGGGAGTAAAGTGAAAAGAACTTTGAGCAGTTGTAAGGAATGGATACTGCACTGTATAAGAAATTACCTTTTTAATGATGACTGGTAATGGGTGTTTCTTTCCGTGGTGTAGAAAGAGGCAAGAAAGAGACAGAAACAGAGAGCAAAGAGACCAGAGACAGAGACTGAGACAAACCAAGACATAGTAAGATCCTTGTCTTCCTTCCACCTTTGTTACTAATATTAACTTATACAAAATACCGTAAAATATGATACTTTAATAGCATTCTCCACTTGCTTTTTAATGTTTTAAATCTACTATTTGTAATTAATTTTAATATTACTTTTATCATTCTATTTTCCAGGAGGAAGCAGAGAAAGACCTTGCCATATTGGACGAATTTGAGGCCCCAAAACCCGAGAAACCAAAGCAGGTAACAGCTGCAGACCTGCGAGAGAGAATCCTGCAGAAGTATGATGAGATCCGACGCAAGCCAGGTACAGCTCAGTGACACATTTTGTCATGTCAGTGTTGTTTATGAGCAGTCAGTGTTCCGTTTCCTTATTTCTCTCGTCAATTTGTTTGGTGTCGTCTGTTACTTGAGATAGTTTTGTTTGAGACTGAGACTTGTATAGCTACAAGAAAGTAATTTTTTTGTGCAAAAACACATACCGGTGTAATAATTATTGTTATAGTAAATTGTAATCCATTACACTGTAATGTAGCATAGTATGTATTTCCCAGGTGATGTTCACTTGTCTATTTCAAAGATGTAATCTTACTATGACCAAGCTAGTGTATATGTGTGTGGGGGCTATGTTAACGTTTTCCTCTTGTGGATATTTTTACTAGTAATTGTATTTGTCTTAATCATACACATGTTGGCAGAGAGTCTGTTGATTTGCACAGATAAGTGCTTAATGTGTGTTTACAGGGGAGCCATTGTTGTACCCGGAGTTGTCAAATGGTGCTTCCATCACTGCTACAAAACAGTGTCCCAGGTGAGAGGAGTGTATCAGGTGGAAGGCATGACGTCTTGGTGGTAGTAACTCAATCACACTACCACCTTCTTTCATGCCTCGCATCTCTATATTAATATGCTGACTTTGGGGCTTTGTAACTGCATCTCCTGCCAGGTACCAAGATCCACTCACCTCTTTCTGTGTCCACTCAGCCTCTCATCTATCAGTTGGCAGTGTATTTCAGAAAAATAAACTGCGTGTTGTGCATCGCCTGGTGTTACTCAAGACCCCCACTCTGGCATGATAATCCCTGTTGCATTTGCTCTACTTTGATGTATGCTGTTGTATGAACATGTGCACTGCTATCAAATACTGTACCAGTTACTTATAACTGACCAGTGTTGTACATACGTTGTTGTACATTCATGTGCGAATAATGTACCGGTTTTACATAGCAGTCCAGAAATATAAACTACTACTAAACATGGATGTACATTATTGTATATGGGTATATTCGTGTACACTGCTACCCAAAGCTCCACTGTATTGTGTGCACCTATCAAATGTTGTACAATTCTATACAGTAATGCACTTAGCAATACAAATATTTTCACTATTGTATACACTTGTGTACTACAGCCCATCATTGTAGAGTGTAGTACCTCGTACACAGCAGCCTGTGTCTGTGTGTTTAGTAAGGAGCAACAGAGGCGAGCAGATGTGAACAGATACAAGGTGTATGTCCGCATCACCTTCAACAACAAGGACATCTCAAGGACACCTGCACGGTTAGTTCAGTCATCTATGTCACCAGTGTATGTGTAGTTATAGATGGGCATTGTAGGTATGTTAAATGGTTTAGTAATCATTTACCTTATACTCACATGGTAGCTCAGTCATATGTCTCGACAAGGACATCCCAAGTTCTAATTCTGATCAAGCAACCACATTCTGTGGTGAACAGTTCAGAAGGAGACACAAACAAAGATGTGATAAAGAGACACCTCAAAGACATGGTCAACCCTGTCAACATAAAAGATTGCATAAAACCAGCAGCAGGAGATAAGCCAAACACAAAATGGTAACTGACTTTGAAAGATCAATTGTGGAGAAATATCAACATTGATGAACCTTGACTGTATTTACAGACCTGGTATAAAACATCCTCTGGCATTTGCAACCAAGGTTTCAGCACACTAATAAGACTCATCTCACTAATACAATTAGTCTTAACTCAAGATGGCAGCAGGAGTGTTGTAATACGTACTTTACAAGTACACCTTGTGTTTTGTAGACTTCTTGGTCAAGATTTCACTGTGCACTTTGCGCAGATCTTCAATGTGGAGATTGTACAGTGGCCAGAGAGTATCAAGATAGAGGTACGAGTCTTTATTTTGAGTGTCATTCATTAGAACTGTAATACACACTTCATAAAAATATGTCATTGTTATGTATCGTTTCTATTTTTATATGTTGTTCTATCTTAGAAATAATAATTGAATCTATTAACACCACCATATGGCTTTATAAATGTATGTGAAGTTGGATAGCACTGTAGTGGAACATCAGATCATTAATCGAGAAAATAAATTTACATCATTTGAAGTCTGGGCACTTTTGTTTGTTACATATTGCCTCAGCTATGTAAATAACTACTTATCTATAGACAGGGTGATCGTATTTGAACATACATTTTCACCAGTAATTGTTGGGCAAAATAATGTATCTGACAGCAGGCATGGGTTGAATTACATTGCAATGTAATCTAACACTAGTACTTAGTTTTTGTCCTATTACTATTACATGCTGAAAGTGATATATTACTATTACATTTGAAGCAATTACTATTACATTTTTCATCAGAACTATTTATTGTACAATACACAGTATGCAAAAATATGTACCACAAAATATAACATATATAATTATCTACTAACTGCACTGTTTATGGCACAAGTACAAATACATCAGGATGTTTTTTACATCTCTGTTATTTAGGCCTAGTTGGCATGAGAACCAACTTCAAAGAACTATTGAATCCCTTTAGCCATGCAGCTTTCACACTGTCCCAATGAATGCTAGTGCTACGTAACCTCTCATAACCTCCACGGTGAATCTGACTGATGGCCATGATTCACAGAGGCACAATCATAAAACATGTTGAAACTAGTGGAATAATCTTTTCCTTGTAAATAATTAAATAACCAGACTGCAAATAAGCGCAACTCAAATTGAACTTTGAAATGTCCAATAGACAAGTAAAAAAGTAATAGGTCAATACACCTTTTCCACTGTCATTCTGCCATCTGGAGGCAGTTGCTGGAACTGCGGTTGCGGGTTGCTTGGCAAACCGCTGAAGCGACACATACGATTTTACTTGCTAAAGATCAATGTGTGCCCTTTGGAAATATGAGCAAAATGCCATAAATATTTGGAATAATAGCCATGTCTTTGGATTTATTAAAAAGATAATAAGTTGCAGTTCACGAATATGTTAGTATCTAAACATTTTCTATTTTTGTTTGACCAGAAATATGATTTATAATACAAGTCAGGTCAAAGCACATGGCGGGATAGATCTGGGTCAAAGTCGTCGAACCTCTTGTCCATTCTAGTGTGACTAACGCACATTTAGAAGTGATTATTTACATGACTATGACTATTTTAAGAAGATAAATATATGATTATGTCGGCACAAAATGAGACCACAAACTTTCCGTGTTTGTGAACCATTTACTATTAGAACTGGTGAAAATCCATTTTCATACTGGGCTGTCAAATTCGACAGATCGGTTTTCTGTATACTGATTGTACATATGTACACATGCATGTAGATCTGGAATCATATTTAGTATTTATTAAACTCAGTAGCATTTTATATTAACAATGTCAATGGTAACTATACTAATTCTTTGTATCACCACGGTGGCTGACGCCGGTGAAAGCACATCTGGATATTTTATGGACATCTTTGAGTTGTGGACTAAAATGGTTATTTTTGTACTAGAGGAGTGAAATGCATATACATACCATCTGTGACATTTTTATAAATCCTGATACAGGTGTATAGTTTGATATAATCCGGTTTCGTAACATGAAAACGATTTTAACACGACCACGGTCTGGAGACTCATTTGAATCAATGCAAACCTTTGAACTGGCCATTAAGTGGACCTGCAACTGTTCTCGCACGCAGACTGCGCATGTGCCACAGAAAAGGTCTATTACATTGCTTCCTATTACACTGAGTTTTTATTCAACTTAATACTATTACTTTAATATTGTTACTATTACATATCACTATTACCCCAGGCCTGCTGACAGGAGGTCAAGTAATGACCCATTTTCATGACATGTTTCTGTCTCATGGATGATATACCATGCAATAAGCTACAATTCCCTTGTACCAACATTGTAGATCTATGAGACGGCTGGTCTGACGTCTACGCTGCTGGCGGAGGTGTACGCCCCGATCCCTGATGTCAACATGACTGGGGAGAACGTCCTGCTGAATGAACTAGAGTTCAGCAGCAGTCAGAAGATCGCACACTCACATGCTGGTGTGGGCAGTGGTCAGTTCCAGGATGTATTTTAAGCACCTTAGAGTGGATCTGTCCAGATTTACATTACTATATGTGTGTTCTTATTGGTATTAATCAGTTATTACAAAACAAAAACTCACAAACAGTATGTGTATATAACGAACATGCAAGATAAAAGCTAGCTCATTTTTATGACATGGGGCTTTTATATCTGCATTTACTTTACTTTTCATTTCGTCATGCTTTCTCTATTTAACGTATAATCTTGTTCTGGTCAGATGTACAGATGAACCTTGCTGTGTGTGAGGAGGACCAACAAGTGTCCACTCTGTTCACCAGTGGCATACTGACCACTAGTGTCAGCTGGGCGGTCAACAGTGAAGGCAAGGTTCTCGTGCCCCCCGTCGCCCCAAGGGGTGACCAGTTACAGGGGTGAGTTATGCTCTCACAAAGTCTTCAGTCTGCTTAAGTGTCACACCTTTTACTAATCCTCGTAGTTTGTGTGTGTAGTTTGTAACAAGGTGGCTAATTTGTGAATTAAACGATCCATTCAATCTATGTTATTTAAAAAGGAGATGTCGAGTACTCTTCCAGTCATTGGTATTTTGAGAATATAAATTCCCTAAACAGCAATGACAGAACATTGGTGTAACATATGCTACATCTGTGTGACAATGCACCAGCTATCATTTATGTCAACTTTTTAGAATTATTAATTTATTTTAAGGTTATTTAATTATCCATAGCTCCACAAAAGCGGAACAAGGCTACTATATAATTTTTTTTTTAAAACAGCAGTATTTGAGAGATAAATAACATCCTTGGATTTTTCGTAGATATTGGCGCTAAAGAAGTAATTCCATTATTACTATTATTAAATATATACAGTAATATGCAGAGCTCTATTAAATAGGACAATAAAATTATAGTTAAATACATGTAAATACGTAAACCTAGTTGAACATTTATACCGAACAAGTCAAGATATCATCTCAGCAGAACTTGTAGCTGGCCTAGTCAAAGTTGTGACAGATACATTCACTGGATATCACCAATATTAGTGAAAGATTCTGACTGGTGTTGTCGTTGTCATCATTGTGATGTCATCATCTCATTCATAGAGCAATGGCAGCAGTTGACATCATCTCAGCCCTGGGCATGGCAGGCATGACAGACATGGACAAGTTGATCAAGTGGATCTCTCAGGCCAGACTTGATCCTAATGATCCCAGCAATGCTGACTTGATGTATCTCTTGAGGGTGAGTCAACGATCCCAGCAATGCTGACTTGATGTATCTCGTTAGGGTGAGTCAATGATCCCAGCAATGCTGACTTGATGTATCTCTTGAGGGTGAGTCAACGATCCCAACAATGCTGACTTGATGTATCTCTTGAGGGTGAGTCAACGATCCCAGCAATGCTGACTTGATGTATCTCTTGAGGGTGAGTCAACGATCCCAGCAATGCTGACTTGATGTATCTCTTGAGGGTGAGTCAACGATCCCAGCAATGCTGACTTGATGTATCTCTTGAGGGTGAGTCAACGATCCCAGCAATGCTGACTTGATGTATCTCTTGAGGGTGAGTCAATGATCCCAGCAATGCTGACTTGATGTATCTCTTGAGGGTGAGTCAACGATCCCAGCAATGCTGACTTGATGTATCTCTTGAGGGTGAGTCAATGATCCCAGCAATGCTGACTTGATGTATCTCTTGAGGGTGAGACAATGATCCCAGCAATGCTGACTTGATGTATCTCTTAAGGGTGAGTCAACGATCCCAGCAATGCTGACTTGATGTATCTCTTGAGGGTGAGTCAACGATCCCAGCAATGCTGACTTGATGTATCTCTTGAGGGTGAGTCAGTGATCCCAGCAATGCTGACTTGATGTATCTCTTGAGGGTGAGTCAACGATCCCAGCAATGCTGACTTGATGTATCTCATTAGGGTGAGTCAATGATCCCAGCAATGCTGACTTGATGTATCTCTTGAAGGTGAGTCAACGATCCCAGCAATGCTGACTTGATGTATCTCTTGAGGGTGAGTCAACGATCCCAGCAATGCTGACTTGATGTATCTCTTGAGGGTGAGTCAACGATCCCAGCAATGCTGACTTGATGTATCTCGTTAGGGTGAGTCAATGATCCCAGCAATGCTGACTTGATGTATCTCTTGAGGGTGAGTCAACGATCCCAGCAATGCTGACTTGATGTATCTCTTGAGGATGAGTCAATGATCCCAGCAATGCTGACTTGATGTATCTCTTGAGGGTGAGTCAACGATCCCAGCAATGCTGACTTGATGTATCTCTTGAGGGTGAGTCAACGATCCCAGCAATGCTGACTTTATGTATCTCTTAAGGGTGAGTCAACGATCCCAGCAATGCTGACTTTATATATCTCTTGAGGGTGAGTCAATGATTCCAGCAATGCTGACATGGTGTATCTCTTGTGGGTGAGTCAGTGATTCCAGCAATGCTGACATGGTGTATCTCTTGAGGGTGAGTCAGTGATTCCAGAAATGCTGACTTGGTGTATCTCTTGAGGGTGTGTCAGTGATTCCAGCAATGCTGACTTGATGTATCTCTTGAGGGTGAGTCAGTGATTCCAGCAATGCTGACTTTATGTATCTCTTGAAGGTGAGTCAGTGATTCCAGAAATGCTGACTTTATGTATCTCTTGAAGATAAGTCTTGGTTTCATAATGTATGTGGTATTCCTACACAAAAAAAAGATATATTTCTATGAGCAACATGACAAAGCGTGCATCTGCCATCGTGAATTTGTCTTACAACACAATTGTGGGGAATATCTTAAGAACATTCAACAGCAACTTTCATTAATTACTAATATTTATTCAACAACAACAACAAAATACAAAGACCTATTGTCTTATATTTCAACACTGACACGCACCTGCATGCAAGCACACATGCATGTCTGCATGCACACATGCATGTATGCCGCTGATCTGGAAAAATTCCATGCTAACTGGAGAAGAGAGGCACGATGCTGAGCTGTTCCCCTAGGAGGTATGCTGCTTTATTATATTGACACACATGGGCATGCAGTTGTGCACACACACATGCGCACACTCGCACACACACTCAGTCCACCAATACTGAAGTCAGTATAAAGATATATACACTAAAGACCCATCTTCCCGTGACAGCCTGTCGGAGGAGGAGATGGAGTGGTGACATCCCTGCAGCTACCGGAACACTACCGCCTCGACCAGCTCCAGGCGGAGTTTGACTTTGTCACGGATCAGTACATTGAATCGTCACGCCGCTTCCGGCTCATCCAGTACAGAGAGCGCGAGATTCCTGACTTCAAGAACAAAGTGATCCCTGCCTTCGACTGGGAGATCTCTGAAGACGTCTTCACTGTGAGTTGTCAGTCTCACAGTGTTGTCATGACAGTACACTTGATCAGATGTTATGGTTAATTTTTGGTCCTGTGAAGTTGACAAATCCATTACATCACTATTTCCCTACGTCACAGTCAAAATGATCAAGCTTTGCCTTGCCAGCAGTGTTTACATGGGTAATGTTTCCTGTGCATTACATTATTAGTGTGGCTTGACATCTGCTAAGTCACTCTTACCCACATGCAGCTCTCGCTTAAAGTTAAATAACTTTGCATTGTGTCCTTGTTGTTAAGAAAAACAGCTGCCACAGGCCTGTGAGAATATGTCTTGTTGAGTTGTGAATGTTTCTCCACAGACCTAAAAGAAGAAGTCTGAGTTGTGTATGGTTCCCACAGGCCTGTGAGAAGAAGCTGGTGCCAGAATTTCAATAAAATGTACATGATGAAGTTTAACTTAAGGCCTATGAGAAGAAGCCTAAGCTGTAAATGTTTGTACTGCAGGCCTATGAAAAGAAGCCTGAGTTGTGAATGTTTCTACTGCAGGCCTGTGAGAAGAAGCCTGAGCTGTGGATGTTTCTACTGCAGCTGGTGCCAGAATTTCAATAAAATGTACATATGAAGTTTAACATGTTAAACTATTTCTACTGCAGACGTATGAGAAGAAGCCTGAGTTGTGAATGTTTCTACTGCAGGCCTATGAGAAGAAGCCTGAGCTGTGAATGTTTTAGCTGTAGGCCTATGAGAAGAAGTCTGAGTTGTGAATGTTTCTGCTGTAGGCCTATGAGAAGAAGCTAGCTGGAGAAGACAGGTTGAAGAAGATGGATGAGATAGACTCACACCGTGTCGCTGTCTCCTTGTTTGTGCAGAAGGTTAGACAACTATAAACACACAGTGAATGTTTTGTTACTACCAGTGTCTAAGCTGTAGTTTATGAGGAACTATCTACTTGACAGTTTACAATCTTTTCAGTATGATGTTAGGATGTCATCCTGGCAGTGGGAATAAGATGGAACCACTTGGTCAGGTACAAAAAGTGTGTTAACACATTTGTATGTGATGCATTGTAGATGTGGGTCTTTGCAGGAGGATGTGTTAACACATTGTTGTGAGGTGTGTTGAAGATGTGTTAACACATTATTGAGGTGTGTTGTAGACATTGGTGTGAGGTGTGTTGTAGATGCAGGAGGATGTGTTAACATATTGTTGTGAGGTGTATGTTGAAAATATGGGAGGATGTGTTAAAACATTGTTGTGAGGTGTGTTGTAGATGTGGGAGGATGTGTTAACACATTGGTGTGGTGTGAAAGGCGTTGTATATGCAGGACGATGTGTTAACACATCAGCATGATGTATGTTGTAGCTACAACAGGATGTGTTAACACAGTGTTGTGAGGCGTGTTGTAGATGCGGGAGGATATTCTGCTGAGGCTGAGACTGGCGACACATCACAAGGTTCTCTCAGACATGGTCTATGAGGATGCAGTGCCAAACATAGCGTATGTATGCAACAGACTGTCATCACATTGGTAGTTCAGCAGTTACACCATTCGATTGTTAGTTAAGAAGATTGGGGTTCAAATCCACCTGTTGTCTTTTTGAAACTTGGACAGTTGTATTCACCCCACTACAGTGTCTTTTGGAAGACATCCTAATAGCCAATGCTCCCTTCTATCTAGTTGTAAAGTAAAATTCCTACACATAGAAATGGAAAAGATGTGTTGTCAGTGTGAACTCACAAAGCCAGTTGTCTCAATCTACATACTCAAATGCTGCCTAGAAGCATGCTCTTATAATGGATTAAGTGTCAAGACCCTTTTCTAGGCCAACACTACTTCTATATAAGAATGGGGAGTGTGGTAGTGGGTATTATTGTTACTATCTTGGATTTGGAGCCTGCGTGAACACAGCAATCACAAATGGTGATGATGATGGTGACATTTGTGTGTTTAATTGTGTTGATAACAGTGACGATGGTGGTAAGTGTTGATTACAATGGTGACAATATTGATGACAACTAATGGTAGTTAAAATGTGATGATGATGTTAGTGTGATGAAAGTAGTTATGAAGATGATGATGTGATCTGTGCCACAACTCCCTACACCATTATTGTATCGTAATACCTCACATGTTTCCGCCTTGTCATTAACCATTCCATAAAGTGAACTTATACATTCACTCATCCTCCTTCCTCACAAACCCCTCAAATGACCCAGTATAACCCTGTAGTTAGCTGTATACTTGTCCTATCTGTCCTACCATGCATGTCCTTGTCCACAGGACTCTCATCCCGAGTCTGATGAAGTTGTTTGAGCCACGCCGACCCCTGAAGCCAATCCGTAAGAAGCGCAAGAAAGTCACGCCCCAGAGTCAGCAGGCCATCGACATCAAGATCCTTGTCAACATAGTGCATGCCTACAACATCCCTGTGCGCACTGAGGCATTGCCCACGTATGGCTTCAGTGTTCTCTCTTAGGATACAGACTGTAAAATACTAAAATATATTTATAATAAGTTGTAAATGTTTCATTATTGCCCATGTTTTCTTTTGCTTCAAGTCTAATGTTTTTACTAGAGTGCATTATGTGTAATAAACACCTGGAAAAATAATTGATTGATAACTTATGTGTACATAAAGTGAAGGTATCTTGTTGTAGTGTGGGTGCAGGCATCCAGCCTGCCAGTCAGCACATGTCGTTCCGTGCTCCACCATCGACCACCACGAACTATCCCAGAGAGGTGAGTCATATCATTATCTCTACCAATCGCAACAGTTTCACCAGCCACAAATCAGAGTTATTACAGTTAAGACAAAACAATTTGCAAACAAATATTTAAAGGGAGATGGTACTGTATAGACACAATATAGTTGCCTATAACTCATAAGGATAAACTAGCTTCACAAATCTCACAGTTAGCAAGGAGAATAAAATGTAAACACCATGATGCTGTAGAAAAAAGGCAACCAAATTTTGTTGGCAAAAATTCCCTTTTTTACACTAGGGTCAACCAGAAGTATGTGCACACAGCGCACCATTAACAAATTAAGGTTCCAGGGGTGTTTATCGTGTCAGTTGACTTCTTTACTTTTTTCTTCATAGAACATTAGTAAGTGTTGGTATGAACGTACGTCCTACAAAATTAATGCCATATCACCAGTCCATCCTTTAAAACTACTACTTTGTGTGTCTCAGTGGAATTCCCCTTCAAATTCTTGGAAACTACAACAACGTTTCTGTGGAAACGATGACGTTAGTTTCACGCAAGCGCAGATGTCCGCAAGTGTAAATTCGCTCGCTGTGAACGCATATCATAATACTCTGGTTATTCTGATACCAGTATCTTGTTTTATGATGATTACATAATTGCATCGTGATGTTAAATAGCCAATGCTGGCGGTGGTCTTCTTGTTTTGCGACCGAACGCCATTCCACGCTCGACAACACCGCCATTTGTCAATAACCGGGGTTGACCCCTGACCAATCGGATGCCACCAAAACACAGATTAGCACGTGGGGCCGTAGGCCAGTCATAAACACGAAGTCGTTCGACATTTAGTCATTACAAATACAGATTGCAGGGCATAGTTGGTGAGAAAACACGGGGATATCTAAAAAAACAGATCTCCATCAATTTGTATTAAAATAAACTGTTGCCAATGAAAAAGCATCACATTTTATTTAAAACCCGCCTATCTTACATGTGCACCAAATTGCATGTGATTGATTTTACGATCGGTGAAGGGGTTGTGCCAGAAATATACTTCAAGTTTTGGCTGACTTTCAACATTTTTGTAGCATTTTTATTACGCTGTAGCATGCTTAATATGCATTTGTTCACAAAACAAACCCGTACGAATGTCAATAATATATTTGTGCATACAATCATTTAAAAAATTCTTTCAGGGTATTTCTCAAAATGAAATAAAATGCCATTTGAGGTGATTTTTGACATATTTTTAATTGTCTTTAAAAGCATGGAAATGTCACTAAACAACTTAGAAACTTAATTCTTTTTTGACTAGACTATTGCTTGATGTCTTAGGCAGTCTGAGAAAAAAATTTATCATCAGAACTTTTAGTAGAAATGATTATGGGGTAATTCAAAACAAGCATGTCTTTGCCACTAGAGCCACTTTAAATAAACTGTTGTTTTTTAACATTAATTGCTCTTGTTACCATTTGGTAGTGATGTCGTGTATCTGAAGCCAGATTCACCATCCACTGGGAAGGTTTTGTAAATATCGCATAACTTAACGTATGTAGAAGGAATTAGCTGTCATACAGTGTCTTTGATGCTAATGCCACACAAATTGTGTTTTTCTCCAAAGTATATGTCACCACAACGGTCTCCAATTCACCGTGTACACCACTACCAGCGATACTGGCAGTCATCTGAGATGTTCCTGGTAGGCGTAGATAAGGCGTTCTCATTCCACATGTCGTGGTTCATCTTGATGTGTGTTTGTATTGATATTGTTCAGCCATGCATTCCAGGTGAACTTGTTATTTTCGGCAAAATACTCAAAATGTGTTTCTGCCAGATTGTGATAGCTTTGTATGTTTACTGTCAATAAAGTTCAGTTTTATAACAATTACATACATCTAAAACACTAATTCACGGATCAAGCATGCCGATATCAAGTAATCAGACCAATTATGCAAGTGCCGAATGCTGTTTTCTAAAAAACATTTGGAAAGAGGGTATCTCTGGGGGTCAAAATGCTAGCCAAATAAGCTTTTTAGTGTTGCATTTAGAATACTCTTCTCTGTGCAACTAGTAGAACACATTATTAAAATCACCAACACTTTGAATGTTAATTAATTATTTGTTGCCAAAAAATATTCTGTTCCACACTTATTTTATTCTGTTCCACACAAGATATTATTAAATAAAAATTATACATGTGTCTACTCAGCTTATGACTCTATGAGAAGAATGTAAATATAAAGTGAATATGCATATCTGCTGGGAACACTGTTCATGTGCAGCAAATGCTGGCGTCCATGTGGGACTGTGTGATGCGAGGCTTCACGTGTCTAAACGAAGCCTTCAGCCAGATGTTGACTGCGCCACTGATTGCCTTCCAAGCCAACGAGGCCCTCATTCTACACAATGACTACGCCATGTACAATACAATACTCGGCATTCCATTACCAAAACCAGACATACCGAAAGCAATCCTCACTGACCCTAATCCGGTAATACCTACGGATTAAGGATTAAGATTATGGATTAAGGATTAGTTAATTAAGGATATTTCCGCTTGTTGCTTACAGGTTAAGAGCACACAAATGTTGTATGTTTCTAAGATATTCAGATTATGGAATAGGATAAATGTCTGCACAGTGAAATAGTCAAGGATAAAGTCAAAATTGGGGTGTGGCTTTAAATGCTAAAAATGTTATGAAGTAAACAAGTTCACTGGTGACAGAGCAACAAAGCAGATGCATCAATAAAACATATACTGCGCTACAAGCACATTGTTATGGCTATTACTGACAGCCACAAAACCACCAACACCCACAAATACTAGACACAGACAAGGCAAAATTAATATAAATAAATAATAAAATGACTTCTTTTGTGCTAGTATCCTTGGAAACCCGAGATCAGTGGCATTAGAAAACCAAAGATTAGGAATTCTCATGATCTCGTACAACACGAAAGCTGGATACATGTGCTAAGAAAATGTACTACCAGGCGTACAGATTGCACAGCTGTGATTAGAGAGGAGTAGTAGAAGTACGTATCAGCAATCTAAAGTCAATGGTACATTATTAACATCATTCGAAGAGGTAGTTTATTATAACACTTATAAAAGATGAACAATATACTACAGCATATTAGTATTATATGTGTACACTTTTACATATCCAGAAAGCTCTATGATCCAAATCCAATCACTGATGATGAAGGTGTCTGGATTAACCAGGTTGGCTGTAAAATACAGGTGTTGTATCAGACACGATTGACGATGTGACTATGGGATTATATCATAGTGTGACTCCTGTTGAGACCAACAACAACTAAACATAAGTGACTGATTCCAGTGACTGTACATTAAGTGTCTTGTTAGTTGTCGTCCATGTATACGTGCTTCTACTTGTTCTGGTAAAATGTTAATGGATATTAAACTTACAGGTGTTTGAAGTTTACAAAGTCAAAACACTTGTAGCACTATGTGTGGGTACGTGGCGAGTTTGTCATCACCATGTATCGCAGGGAAAATAAATCAACACAGTGGTTCCACCTGTTGAGTGGAACAGGTATCAATGCACATTGATGCTACTGTAGATAACAGAACCAGGCGGTGTGCTGGGTAATGTTTTGACAACTTGTTAGAACAGTTGATATTGGCTGTGGTTATAGGACCCATTTTGGATTACTCAAAATCACAAGTGCACGTGATATATTGGTGCAGGTGTACGGTGGTTTGAAACAGTATAAAACACTACATGTTTTTTGGACTGCAAATTTTTTTATGAGGCCACCCCTAGACAGTGGGTCAAGTCTTTTCTCTGAAATGTAAGAAAAGCTTTACATGCAACATTGCAATTAAAGAATATGGGTGGATGGGTAGCCCCTACAATAATGAAAATTTCTGGTCTTTTTAGGACTCACACGTCCCATAGTTAATGTTGATTTGTTATTTAGTAATTCTAAATGTGTTTTTCACAGTTTGTTTATTAACGTTTTGTTTTACATTTGAATATTTGTATAATCAAGTTTGTTGTATTAATTTTCGTATTGCTACTAGGACCAGTTTTGCAGTTGTTCTTGTTCATAGTACATTGACTTGTGGAGAAGGTGGTTGAGTGTCATTTGTTCTTGTTCATAGTACATTGACTTGTGGAGAAGGTGGTTGAGTGTCATTTGTTCTTGTTCATAGTACATTGACCTGTGGAGAAGGTGGTTGAGTGTCATTTGTTCTTGTTCATAGTACATTGACTTGTGGAGAAGGTGGTTGAGTGTCATTTGTTCTTGTTCATAGTACATTGACCTGTGGAGAAGGTGGTTGAGTGTCATTTGTTCTTGTTCATAGTACATTGACCTTGTGGAGAAGGTGGTTGAGTGTCATTTGTTCTTGTTCATAGTACATTGACCTGTGGAGAAGGTGGTTGAGTGTCATTTGTTCTTGTTCATAATACATTGACCTGTGGAGAAGGTGGTTGAGTGTCGTTTGTTCTTGTTCATAGTACATTGACCTGTGGAGAAGGTGGTTGAGTGTCATTTGTTCTTGTTCATAATACATTGACCTGTGGAGAAGGTGGTTGAGTGTCATTTGTTCTTGTTCATAATACATTGACCTGTGGAGAAGGTGGTTGAGTGTCGTTTGTTCTTGTTCATAGTACATTGACCTGTGGAGAAGGTGGTTGAGTGTCATTTGTTCTTGTTCATAGTACATTGACCTGTGGAGAAGGTGGTTGAGTGTCATTTGTTCTTGTTCATAGTACATTGACCTGTGGAGAAGGTGGTTGAGTGTCATTTGTTCTTGTTCATAGTACATTGACCTGTGGAGAAGGTGGTTGAGTGTCATTTGTTCTTGTTCATAGTACATTGACCTGTGGAGAAGGTGGTTGAGTGTCATTTGTTCTTGTTCATAGTACATTGTGGAGAAGGTGGTTGTGGAGAAGGTGGTTGAGTGTCATTTGTTCTTGTTCATAGTACATTGACCTGTGGAGAAGGTGGTTGAGTGTCATTTGTTCTTGTTCATAATACATTGACCTGTGGAGAAGGTGGTTGAGTGTCATTTGTTCTTGTTCATAATACATTGACCTGTGGAGAAGGTGGTTGAGTGTCATTTGTTCTTGTTCATAATACATTGACCTGTGGAGAAGGTGGTTGAGTGTCATTTGTTCTTGTTCATAGTACATTGACCTGTGGAGAAGGTGGTTGAGTGTCATTTGTTCTTGTTCATAGTACATTGACCTGTGGAGAAGGTGGTTGAGTGTCATTTGTTCTTGTTCATAATACATTGACCTGTGGAGAAGGTGGTTGAGTGTCGTTTGTTCTTGCTCATAGTACATTGACCTGTGGAGAAGGTGGTTGAGTGTCATTTGTTCTTGTTCATAATACATTGACCTGTGGAGAAGGTGGTTGAGTGTCGTTTGTTCTTGCTCATAGTACATTGACCTGTTGAGAAGTTGTCTCCCCACTCACTGTGGTGTTTGATACAACAGGTCCTGGTGAGACCATTTGTGGAGGTGGTCTTCCAGAAGACCAGTCAACAGACCAGTGTCGGTGATGGTCCCAACCCTACATGGAATGAAGAACTCCAGCTGCCATTCAAGTGAGACTTTCCATCTGCAGTGACTCATTCTACCTCACCAGCAGTCACATGGTTCCATCATATCTTGCTGTCTCCACTAACTCCCTCTACTGTCATATTGTGTTGACAATATGATGTGACTCTGTCTAAGTTGTTCAATTTCTTGTTTTAGCAGATCTGTAGTTTTTTGTTTGATATAATAGGAAGCTGCATGATATTGACACGGGACCAGTTAAACCACTTTCTAAATCCTACCATAAGAACCATCAATTTCAGAGAGTGCAGCTGTTAAAAACAACACATTTCTGATGCCTATAAAATAAAAAAGTTTCTTGCACATATGGCATTTATTTGATCTTTAAAACAATATGTTTGAAAATTGTGCTTTGAGAAATTAATATTTTATGACATTTAGTGTGTTATATGATAAATCATTAGCGATGGATATTATGTTTTTAGGGCCCGCAATGATGATTACAGCACAGCCAACCTGCAGACTATGAGGGACTCAGTATACTTCAACCTGTTTGACGAGTGTGTTGTTGACATGGTACAGGTAGGTTAGTCTGATGAGTATAATGGTTATTGGTACAGGTGGGTTAGTCTGATGAGTATGATGGTTATTGGAACAGGTGGGATAGTCTGATGAGTTTGATGGTTATTGGTACAGGTGGGTTAGTCTGATGACTGTGATGATTATTGGTACAGGTGGGTTAGTTTGATGAGTGTGATGGTTATTGGTACAGGTAGGTTAGTCTGATGAGTGTGATGGTTATTGGTACAGGTAGGTTAGTCTGATGAGTGTGATGGTTATTGGTACAGGTGGGTTAGTCTGATGAGTTTGATGGTTATTGGTACAGGTAGGTTAGTCTGATGAGTGTGATGGTTATTGGTACAGGTGGGTTAGTCTGATGAGTGTGATGGTTATTGGTACAGGTGGGTTAGTCTGATGAGTGTGATGGTTATTGGTACAGGTGGGTTAGTTTGATGAGTGTGATGGTTATTGGTACAGGTGGGTTAGTCTGATGACTGTGATGGTTATTGGTACAGGTGGGTTAGTCTGATGACTGTGATGGTTATTGGTACAGGTGGGTTAGTTTGATGAGTGTGATGGTTATTGGTACAGGTGGGTTAGTCTGATGAGTGATGGTTATTGGTACAGGTGGGTTAGTCTGATGAGTGTGATGGTTATTGGTACAGGTGGGTTAGTCTGATGAGTATGATGGTTATTGGTACAGGTGGGTTAGTCTGATGAGTATGATGGTTATTGGTACAGGTAGGTTAGTCTGATGAGTGTGATGGTTATTGGTACAGGTGGGTTAGTCTGATGAGTGTGATGGTTATTGGTACAGGTGGGTTAGTCTGATGAGTGTGATGGTTATTGGTACAGGTGGGTTAGTCTGATGAGTGTGATGGTTATTGGTACAGGTGGGTTAGTCTGATGAGTGTGATGGTTATTGGTACAGGTGGGTTAGTCTGATGAGTGTGATGGTTATTGGTACAGGTGGGTTAGTCTGATGAGTGTGATGGTTATTGGTACAGGTGGGTTAGTCTGATGAGTGTGATGGTTATTGGTAAAGGTGGGTTAGTCTGATGAGTGTGATGGTTATTGGTAAAGGTGGGTTAGTCTGATGAGTGTGATGGTTATTGGTACAGGTGGGTTAGTCTGATGAGTGTGATGGTTATTGGTACAGGTGGGTTAGTCTGATGAGTGTGATGGTTATTGGTACAGGTGGGTTAGTCTGATGAGTGTGATGGTTATTGGTACAGGTGGGTTAGTCTGATGAGTGTGATGGTTATTGGTACAGATGGGTTAGTCTGTTAAGTGTGATGATTATTGGTACAGGTGGGTTAGTCTGATGAGTATAATGGTTATTGGTACAGGTGGGTTAGTCTGATGAGTATGATGGTTATTGGTACAGGTGGGTTAGTCTGATGAGTGTGATGGTTATTGGTACAGGTGGGTTAGTCTGATGAGTGTGATGGTTATTGGTACAGGTGGGCTGATGAGTGTGATGGTTATTGGTACAGGTGGGTTAGTCTGATGAGTGTGATGGTTATTGGTACAGATGATCTGATGTGTGATGGTTATTGGTACAGGTGGGTTAGTCTGATGAGTGTGATGGTTATTGGTACAGGTGGGTTAGTCTGATGAGTGTGATGGTTATTGGTACAGGTGGGTTAGTCTGATGAGTGTGATGGTTATTGGTACAGGTGGGTTAGTCTGATGAGTGTGATGGTTATTGGTACAGGTGGGTTAGTTTGATGAGTGCGATGGTTATTGGTACAGGTGGGTTAGTCTGATGAGTGTGATGGTTATTGGTACAGGTGGGTTAGTCTGATGAGTGTGATGGTTATTGGTACAGGTGGGTTAGTCTGATGAGTGTGATGGTTATTGGTACAGGTGGGTTAGTCTGATGAGTGTGATGGTTATTGGTACAGGTGGGTTAGTCTGATGAGTGTGATGGTTATTGGTACAGATGGGTTAGTCTGTTAAGTGTGATGATTATTGGTACAGGTGGGTTAGTCTGATGAGTATAATGGTTATTGGTACAGGTGGGTTAGTCTGATGAGTATGATGGTTATTGGTACAGGTGGGTTAGTCTGATGAGTATGATGATTATTGGTACAGGTAGGTTAGTCTGATGAGTCTGATGGTTATTGGTACAGGTGGGTTAGTCCGATGAGTATGATGGTTATTGGTACAGGTGGGTTAGTCTGATGAGTGTGATGGTTATTGGTACAGGTGGGTTAGTCTGATGACTGTAATGTTATTGGTACAGGTGGGTTAGTCTGATGACTGTGATGGTTATTGGTACAGGTGGGTTAGTCTGATGAGTCTGATGGTTATTAGTACAGGTGGGTTAGTCTGATGAGTGTGATGGTTATTGGTAGAGGTGGCTTAGTCTGATTAGTGTGATGGTTATTTATTACAGGTGGCTTAGTCTGATGAGTGTGATGGTTATTGGTACAGGTGGCTTAGTCTGATGAGTGTGATGGTTATTGGTACAGGTGGCTTAGCCTGATGAGTCTGATGGTTATTGGTACATGTGGCTTAGTCTGATGAGTCTGATGGTTATTGGTACAGGTGGGTTAGTCCGATGAGTATGATGGTTATTGGTACAGGTGGGTTAGTCTGATGAGTGTGATGGTTATTGGTACAGGTGGCTTAGTCTCATTAGTGTGGTGGTTATTTATTACAGGTGGCTTAGTCTGATGAGTGTGATGGTTATTGGTACAGGTGGGTTAGTCTGATGACTGTGATGGTTATTGGTACAGGTGGGTTAGTTTGATGAGTGTGATGGTTATTGGTACAGGTGGGTTAGTCTGATGAGTGTGATGGTTATTGGTACAGGTGGGTTAGTCTGATGAGTGTGATGGTTATTGGTACAGGTGGGTTAGTCTGATGAGTGTGATGGTTATTGGTACAGGTGGCTTAGTCTGATGAGTATGATGGTTATTGGTACAGGTGGCTTAGTCTGATGAGTGCGATGGTTATTGGTACAGGTAGCTTAGTCTGATGAGTGTGATGGTTATTGTTACAGGTGGGTTAGTCTGATGAGTGTGATGGTTATTGGCACAGGTGGGTTAGTCTGATGAGTATGATGGTTATTGGTACAGGTGGGTTAGTCTGATGAGTATGATGGTTATTGGTACAGGTGGGTTAGTCTGATGAGTATGATGGTTATTGTTACAGGTGGGTTAGTCTGATGAGTGTGGTGGTTATTGGTACAGGTGGGTTAGTCTGATGAGTATGATGGTTATTGGTACAGGTGGGTTAGTCTGATGAGTATGATGGTTATTGGTACAGGTGGCTTAGTCTGATGAATGCAATGGTTATTGGTACAGGTAGCTTAGTCTGATGAGTGTGATGGTTATTGTTACAGGTGGGTTAGTCTGATGAGTGTGATGGTTATTGGTACAGGTGGGTTAGTCTGATGAGTATGATGGTTATTGGTACAGGTGGGTTAGTCTGATGAGTATGATGATTATTGGTACAGGTGGCTTAGTCTGATGAGTGCGATGGTTATTGGTACAGGTGGGTTAGTCTGATGAGTATGATGGTTATTGGTACAGGTGGCTTAGTCTGATGAGTGCGATGGTTATTGGTACAGGTAGCTTAGTCTGATGAGTGTAATGGTTATTGG
This sequence comes from Paraescarpia echinospica, assembly GCA_020002185.1. NCBI lineage: Eukaryota > Metazoa > Annelida > Polychaeta > Sabellida > Siboglinidae > Paraescarpia > Paraescarpia echinospica. The sequence continues at coordinate 56,265,330 of CM034532.1, forward strand.
TACAGGTGGGTTAGTCTGATGAATATGATGGTTATTGGTACAGGTGGGTTAGTCTGATGAGTATGGTGGTTATTGGTACAGGTGGGTTAGTCTGATTGATGAGTGTCAGGGCCTCACCCAGAGACCCGTCCACCCGTCATTTGGATGGTTAAAATTAGAAAATTGCGTTTTTGGACGGTTTGAAATTGATTGTGGATGGGCCCGTCCATGTCATTTTTTTGTGCGGGCCAGCCCGTCCATGCCATTTTTACGATGTCATTGAAACTGCCGCGAAGCCAGTTACAAAATCTACGGAGATCTCCTGGCCAGCTGCCCGACACATGCCAGAAACCAATTAAGCCAGGCCTTGACTTCCTAGGGTAATTTTCACCTCCCGGGTAACCATTAGCGGTGGTTGCTTGAAAGGCAGCCAACACTTGCGTTGACTAAATAATCCTATGTGAAGTCAACATTAGGGCGGGAAGATACAATAAATACTTGCCGATTACGACGCAATCTTAGAAAATGGATGGAATTCCACGTAATCGACATTTTGAAACGGAATTTGTGTTTTCAAACGGAAACTCCGTAAACGCTGAAAGAATACAATCACCAACGCTGGCTCAAAGGATATAGGCCGCGTTTCGTAGTTCTAACAAATTCCATTGGATGGTGTCATATACAGGACTGTATAGCCGTAGCTAAAATAGTTGAACATTATCAGTGAAACAGCATCAGTGATTTGAACATTCATCATTGTTAATATGATTGTTTGTTTAATTTACATTTGTTAACTTTTATATTAAGCACTGCTGCATTAGAAACAACCAGTCATTTATGTTGTTGTGCAACATGAATTATTTTATTATCTAAATTGATTATGTACGGTTGTTATTGTGTTGCAAATATCGCACAAATAAGTGTTGTTAGAAAACTGACTCCACAGTAAAACAGTATTATTTAGATGCACAGGTCATGACATTGTAATATTTTAAATATTTGACAGAATGTATTATTTTTAAAGTTAACATTGAAATAAAATATTGCTTTTATGAACAGAAATGGGCTTCTGTTTCATTTATAAACAGAAAATACGTCATTTGACAGAGAATTTGTTTTTTATGAAACGGAAAATCCGTTGTTTGAAACAGAATTTGCCTTTTTCTGAAATTGCATTGAAACAGAATTTGCCTTTTTTGAAACGGAAAATCAGTGTCCCTGTATTTACTCATAGTTGCTGCTGTGTTTTATGAAGTATCTCTTTGTTGTATTTATATTGTTATTACTATTTACATTTCTGATCACACACGAGATGTGCATTCAGTCATGTGCTCTGCCTTGCCTTCATAAATGGTAACATGTACTTTTAGTTTATTTTTATGATTGGACACACTAAGTTTAATTACCAAAATGTACCATGCAGGTATATATATATACATACATATATATATACTCATAGTTAGATAGCATGTCGATTGCACGTTCGATCGCGTGTCCGATCGCGTGCCAAACCACGCTTTGTAGCATGTCAGAAAAAATTTGAACTGGCAAAAATGTTATCCTGGGTGAAGTCCTGATGAGTGTGTTTGTGACATGGTACTGGAGTGTTGGTGTGTGTGTTTATTGTGTTTGTGACATGGTACTGGAGTGTTGGTGTGTGTGTTTATTGTGTTTGTGACATGGTACAGGAGTGTTGGTGTGTGTGTTTATTGTGTTTGTGACATGGTACTGGAGTGTTGGTGTGTGTGTTTATTGTGTTTGTGACATGGTACAGGAGTGTTGGTGTGTGTGTTTATTGTGTTTGTGACATGGTACAGGAGTGTTGGTGTGTGTGTTTATTGTGTTTGTGACATGGTACTGGAGTGTTGGTGTGTGTGTTTATTGTGTTTGTGATATGGTACAGGAGTGTTGGTGTGTGTGTTTATTGTGTTTGTGACATGGTACTGGAGTGTTGGTGTGTGTGTTTATTGTGTTTGTGACATGGTACAGGAGTGTTGGTGTGTGTGTTTATTGTGTTTGTGACATGGTACAGGAGTGTTGGTGTGTGTGTTTATTGTGTTTGTGACATGGTACAGGAGTGTTGGTGTGTGTGTTTATTGTGTTTGTGACATGGTACAGGAGTGTTGGTGTGTGTGTTTATTGTGTTTGTGACATGGTACAGGAGTGTTGGTGTGTGTGTTTATTGTGTTTGTGACATGGTACAGGAGTGTTGGTGTGTGTGTTTATTGTGTTTGTGACATGGTACAGGAGTGTTGGTGTGTGTGTTTATTGTGTTTGTGACATGGTACAGGAGTGTTGGTGTGTGTGTGTTTATTGTGTTTGTGACATGGTACAGGAGTGTTGGTGTGTGTGTGACATGGTACAGGAGTGTTGGTGTGTGTGTGTTTATTGTGTTTGTGACATGGTACAGGAGTGTTGGTGTGTGTGTGTTTATTGTGTTTGTGACATGGTACAGGAGTGTTGGTGTGTGTGTGTTTATTGTGTTTGTGACATGGTACAGGAGTGTTGGTGTGTGTGTTTATTGTGTTTGTGACATGATACAGGAGTGTTGGTGTGTGTGTTTATTTTGTTTGTTACATGGTACAGGAGTGTTGGTGTGTGTGTTTATTTTGTTTGTGACATGGTACAGGAGTGTTGGTGTGTGTGTTTATTTTGTTTGTGACATGGTACAGGAGTGTTGGTGTGTGTGTTTATTTTGTTTGTGACATGGTACAGGAGTGTTGGTGTGTGTGTTTATTTTGTTTGTGACATGGTACAGGAGTGTTGGTGTGTGTGTTTATTGTGTTTGTGACATGGTACAGGAGTGTTGGTGTGTGTGTTTATTTTGTTTGTGACATGGTACAGGAGTGTTGGTGTGTGTGTTTATTGTGTTTGTGACATGGTACAGGAGTGTTGGTGTGTGTGTTTATTTTGTTTGTGACATGGTACAGGAGTGTTGGTGTGTGTGTTTATTTTGTTTGTGACATGGTACAGGAGTGTTGGTGTGTGTGTTTATTTTGTTTGTGACATGGTACAGGAGTGTTGGTGTGTGTGTTTATTTTGTTTGTGACATGGTACAGGAGTGTTGGTGTGTGTGTTTATTGTGTTTGTGACATGGTACAGGAGTGTTGGTGTGTGTGTTTATTGTGTTTGTGACATGGTACAGGAGTGTTGGTGTGTGTGTTTATTGTGTTTGTGACATGGTACAGGAGTGTTGGTGTGTGTGTTTATTGTGTTTGTGACATGGTACAGGAGTGTTGGTGTGTGTGTTTATTGTGTTTGTGACATGGTACAGGAGTGTTGGTGTGTGTGTTTATTGTGTTTGTGACATGGTACAGGAGTGTTGGTGTGTGTGTTTATTTTGTTTGTGACATGGTACAGGAGTGTTGGTGTGTGTGTTTATTGTGTTTGTGACATGGTACAGGAGTGTTGGTGTGTGTGTTTATTTTGTTTGTGACATGGTACAGGAGTGTTGGTGTGTGTGTTTATTTTGTTTGTGACATGGTACAGGAGTGTTGGTGTGTGTGTTTATTTTGTTTGTGACATGGTACAGGAGTGTTGGTGTGTGTGTTTATTTTGTTTGTGACATGGTACAGGAGTGTTGGTGTGTGTGTTTATTTTGTTTGTGACATGGTACAGGAGTGTTGGTGTGTGTGTTTATTGTGTTTGTGACATGATACAGGAGTGTTGGTGTGTGTGTTTATTTTGTTTGTGACATGGTACAGGAGTGTTGGTGTGTGTGTTTATTTTGTTTGTGACATGGTACAGGAGTGTTGGTGTGTGTGTTTATTTTGTTTGTGACATGGTACAGGAGTGTTGGTGTGTGTGTTTATTTTGTTTGTGACATGGTACAGGAGTGTTGGTGTGTGTGTTTATTGTGTTTGTGACATGGTACAGGAGTGTTGGTGTGTGTGTTTATTGTGTTTGTGACATGGTACAGGAGTGTTGGTGTGTGTGTTTATTGTGTTTGTGACATGGTACAGGAGTGTTGGTGTGTGTGTTTATTGTGTTTGTGACATGGTACAGGAGTGTTGGTGTGCGTGTTATTGTGTTTGTGACATGGTACAGGAGTGTTGGTGTGTGTGTGTTTATTGTGTTTGTGACATGGTACAGGAGTGTTGGTGTGCGTGTTATTGTGTTTGTGACATGGTACAGGAGTGTTGGTGTGTGTGTGTTTATTATGTTTGTGACATGGTACAGGAGTATTGGTGTGCGTGTTATTGTGTTTGTGACATGGTACAGGTGTGTTTGTCTGCCTTGTGTTGCAATTCATATAATAATACTGACATTACTATACATTTTTTGTGTATCAGCAAGGCTATATTGTCTACTGGAGCTAGACAGCATGGCACTTTGATGCCAGTGGCCCAGTGAAAATAATTACATGCCTGACTACGGCACCTTGATGCCAGTGAATATAATTACGTGTCTGAAATCATACTTTATTGATAGCATTAATATAAACATATGATCACAATTCTTACAGTCATTCACTTGCGAAGTTCTTTAGACAACGAGTGAAGATTTATGTTTGCAGGATGAGAGGGAACGGACGACATCGATTCATCGACGCATAGAGAAACGTTGGCTGGGCAGTATCACCATCCCCTTCTCTACGATCTACGCAAACTCAAGGGTGGGTGTAACATTACTTACGGCTGGTTATTGAAGAACTCAAGTGGGTGTAACATTACTTACGGCTGGTTATTGAAGAACTCGAGTGGGTGTAACATAATTTACGGCTGGTTATTGAAGAACTCGAGTGGGTGTAACATTACTTACGGCTGGTTATTGAAGAACTCGAGTGGGTGTAACATCACTTACGGCTGGTTATTGAAGAACTCGAGTGGGTGTAACATCACTTACGGCTGGTTATTGAAGAACTCGAGTGGGTGTAACATCACTTACGGCTGGTTATTGAAGAACTCGAGGATATATTTGGGCATTGTCAAAATGTCCTGCTGCTGTTATTTATTTATTTATTAGTCCAATTTAGGATTATGCAAATTGAGAAATATTTTTATGTAATTTCTAATAATAAATTATTTATGCTTATTAGTCATGTTTAGATTTATGAAAGCTGATATTTAATCTTTTGTGGACCAGTGGTAGAGCATTGCACTCTCACCAGTGAGGACAAGGGTTTAAGTCATTTGCAGCAATTCAAGGCTTAGACAAGTAAGTTCACCCTGCTGCCTTAGTTCACCCAACTGTATAAATCCATGATAGAATTATAAGAATGAACAGCTTTCATGCACAAAGTTGCGGCATAACTGGATGCTTGCAAGAGAAGACGAAATTGTCTTTGCTAGCATAGGTGTGATGAGGGGGAAATGTAACATGCTCTACACCAACAGTAACAATGATACATTTACAGGGTAAGAATTTGTTCAAAAGTGCTTACTGAAATGCAGGTACTGAAATACTTATTTTTATATATAATTGTTGCATTATGTATGTTGTCACATCACTGTAGCTGTCCCCCCTGTGTGCCCTCTAGGTGGACGGGACATTCCGTGTGGCATCTCCCCCCATCCTCCTGGGCTACACTCACAATGTGCCGGACAACCTGGGCATGATGACAGAGATGGACGTGGACAAGGGAAACTTCACCTACCTCAGCATGTTTATCACCATAGAGCCGCCTCTCACCCCACCGGAGCCATTCAAAGAGAGGGTGGGTCATTGCATACATGCAGTGTGGGCTGCACCTACAGCCTCACTGTTACAATCAGTGTTATTGCTACGTTAGTTAACTTGCCAAAACCAACAATCTAATCAAGTCTAAAAATGAACCTTCTATAAGGTGTGATGGCGGAATACACGTAGATAAAAGGGTCGGACTCTCGATAAGCCAAAGGTCTTCCTTGTCCACCTGCCATCTAGAGTTAATTCTCTGGGTGGCAGTCTTGTTAAATCTTGATATATGGTGGAACCCCACTATTAAGGTCACCTTTGGGACAGGACAAAAGTTATCTGAATAGCCAGGTGATCATATTAGCGGAATTAATTTCCTATACTTTACTGTTATGAAAATAATTTGCAACTGTCCTAGAGTGACCTTAATTGTGAAGTGGCTGTATTACTGAGGTGACCGTAAAGTGAAGTTTGAATGTATAATAATGTGAGTTCGCATGAGATATGAAATGTACGATGATCAGAAATGACTATAAGTAAACAATCCACAAAGGAATAAAAGTGAATGGCTGTATGTAGAGAGATATGGAATATTATAATTTGTTGTTATTTGACCAACTTGTGCGTCATCCATGGTTTATTGCTCATTCATACTTTTAGGATGCACACTTTTTGTATGGAAACATTGCCTTTGTGATCCAAAGACATGCTACATCAGAATGTATAAGATGTACTTCATTAGCATTATATAATATCACAAAGTTTACATTTTCCAAATAAACAATGTGACATAAACCTCTATGTCACAGAAATAGTATCCCCTCTGATATAGCAATATCTTTTTTAATATTACATTTTGGCTCCGTTGAGCAAAAAGTCAAATGTGGTTAAAAAGTGATTGTCTGATCATTGCGACATATTTTCAGCCACTTTTCAACAATTGTTCCATTTGTTCACTTAATTGTGCTTATGATGGGAATTTAACAAGTTAGCTACTGATGAATTTAAAGAGCTTCGTAATGAAACACATTTTGAAGATACTCTTAACATTTAATGATGGATAGCATTTTACAATGGATTTTTCTTATGAGCTTTTTATCCTAGTGAAACTCTCTCAGACATGGTATGTGACTGTGTCTCTTGCGTTGCCAGTTCGACAGCAATGAGGATGAGAAGCTGTTGTCCTATGCTGCCACCTGGCAGACAGCGCTGGAGAAGAAGTTCACGTCACGTAACTTCACAACAACGGTGGTGGACATCAGTGGCAAGTCTGAGTTTGTGACTCGATACTTCCGCTCTCTCCGGCCACCGGAGGAGCTCCTTAGAGACACCAATGACCCCGTCGTCACCGCTGTAAGGATTGATTGATTGATAATTTTATTTTTACTCAGTGACATGCTTAGTTTTTACACAATTTTCAATGCATCATTTACATCAACCATACAACACTTATCAACACATGTACAATGGACAATGGATAGGACTCATTACACGTCCTCTTCTCATCTAACTATAAACCAGCTATTTTTGTTTTCCTGCATGGTTCTCATCTCAGGCGCTAAACTTTCAGGAATTAATCTACGAGCCTTTGGAAGAAAAGTAGTACATTTTATAATAGATTCACCGTTAAGGGTTCTTGCTGGTTTTGGGGCTTGTAATGTTACACACATTTTCTCCAATTGTTCCGAGGTCATGATCTGTAAGCGATGTATTATGTAACTTGCATTAACGTGAAAAACTGTTCCCATATCCAAAGTAAGTCTCATCAGTAGTGTTTAAATTTTGCTAAAATGCTAAGACTTTCGAATACTGATTACTAGACTTACTTCATCTTCTCCCCCCTGGATCCCTTGCAAGGCGGAGGAGCCTTTGTCCTATATTTGTTGTCTCCATGTTCATCATGGCTAAAGATGTTTATGTTCATCACCACATTCATCACCACATTCATCACCACATGATCATTACCACCATTTGTTACTTCACAATGGTTGTGGATTTTCATAATCATTCCTTTTGATCGATTCATTCACTCGTATGCCAGGAACTAGTCAGATCTAGCAGTTGTCATAATTTTCATTAAAAACAATGTATGTTGTATGTTTGTTTCTTATTGAGAACTGACAGCTGCTGTAAGTGATGACATATGTAAGGCAATGGTGTCGTATGTTTGTCTCTTATTGAGAACTGACAGCTGCTGTAAGTGATGACATATGTAAGGCAGTGGTGTCGTATGTTTGTCTCTTATTGAGAACTGACAGCTGCTGTAAGTGATGACATATGTAAGGCAGTGGTGTCGTATGTTTGTCTCTTATTGAGAACTGACAGCTGCTGTAAGTGATGACATATGTAAGGCAATGGTGTTGTATGTTTATCTCTTATTGAGAACTGACAGCTGCTGTAAGTGATGACATATGTAAGGCAGTGGTGTCGTATGTTTGTCTCTTATTGAGAACTGACAGCTGCTGTAAGTGATGACATATGTAAGGCAGTGGTGTCGTATGTTTGTCTCTTATTGAGAACTGACAGCTGCTGTAAGTGATGACATATGTAAGGCAGTGGTGTTGTATGTTTATCTCTTATTGAGAACTGACAGCTGCTGTAAGTGATGACATATGTAAGGCAGTGGTGTCGTATGTTTGTCTCTTATTGAGAACTGACAGCTGCTGTAAGTGATGACATATGTAAGGCAGTGGTGTCGTATGTTTGTTTCTTATTGAGAACTGACAGCTGCTGTAAGTGATGACATATGTAAGGCAGTGGTGTCGTATGTTTGTCTCTTATTGAGAACTGACAGCTGCTGTAAGTGATGACATATGTAAGGCAGTGGTGTCGTATGTTTGTCTCTTATTGAGAACTGACAGCTGCTGTAAGTGATGACATATGTAAGGCAATGGTGTCGTATGTTTGTCTCTTATTGAGAACTGACTGCTGTAAGTGATGACATATGTAAGGCGTATGTTTACTGATGATGGCAATATGTTTGTCTCTTATTGAGAACTGACAGCTGCTGTAAGTGATGACATATGTAAGGCAATGGTGTCGTATGTTTGTCTCTTATTGAGAACTGACAGCTGCTGTAAGTGATGACATATGTAAGGCAGTGGTGTCGTATGTTTGTCTCTTATTGAGAACTGACAGCTGCTGTAAGTGATGACATATGTAAGGCAGTGGTGTCGTATGTTTGTCTCTTATTGAGAACTGACAGCTGCTGTAAGTGATGACATATGTAAGGCAGTGGTGTCGTATGTTTGTCTCTTATTGAGAACTGACAGCTGCTGTAAGTGATGACATATGTAAGGCAGTGGTGTCGTATGTTTGTCTCTTATTGAGAACTGACAGCTGCTGTAAGTGATGACATATGTAAGGCAGTGGTGTCGTATGTTTGTCTCTTATTGAGAACTGACAGCTGCTGTAAGTGATGACATATGTAAGGCAGTGGTGTCGTATGTTTGTCTCTTATTGAGAACTGACAGCTGCTGTAAGTGATGACATATGTAAGGCAGTGGTGTCGTATGTTTGTCTCTTATTGAGAACTGACAGCTGCTGTAAGTGATGACATATGTAAGGCAATGGTGTCGTATGTTTGTCTCTTATTGAGAACTGACAGCTGCTGTAAGTGATGACATATGTAAGGCAATGGTGTTGTATGTTTCAGGAGCTGGTGGCCCGCTTCGTGTCCCTCGTTCCCTTCATGTCTGACTCCATCATCTTCGCAGGCCTCTTTGACATCTGGGGAACATGTGATGTAGGTAGTAATATCAGTACTTTATTTAACACTTGTAAGTTTAATTTAAATAGGTCAAGTGAGTATGTTTATTAATGGAAAGTGGACTTCTTATCACTGTGAATAATAATAATAGAAAGGTGTGGGGAGGAAAGTAGATTCAGCATAAGTCAATAAAAATACAGATAATTCTACGCATGTTCTGAGCATTGAACGACTGGCTAGAACTGGTTTTATCCAGTATTACTGCAGCAGAGTGATGTGGTTTAACCAAAATAGTTTGGAGCTATCATACAAAGCCTGATGCAAAGATCTTTGTCAACTAATGCATAAAATACATATCTACATTTGCGCATGTCTGCATGCAGCAATTCCTGCGGATGCTGCAAGGTGATGAGGATGAACATGCAGTGTTGCTGGTCAACTACTTCCTTCACCTGGAGAAGAAGGCCTGGCTCCTACTTGGTACGGTCTTCATCACTCCACTTGGGTCTTTCGAGTCTAATTAGTAGTTGTCAGACCCGTGCTAATTCATTGTGTAGGTTGTCATTATAGTTATTTTGAGGTTTTGCACTTTTAGCTTTATATTATGACTGAAGATGTGACTTATGATACCAGGAAGGATAGCTAATCTGCCATGTACAATGATGATCAGCCCCCACTGGTGTCAAAGAGGGTAACTCGTTTATACATTAACCCTTTAGACCTTCTACGGCTGAAAACGACCAGATGCTCATTGCCTTGAGCAGCCGCAAATGGCCGTAAACTTTTTCTAAATTTGACAAGATGTGGAGGTGGCGTCATCTTCTGGTCACTTATGTAACTAGTATCACAGGATTATTTAGTATATCTGCTGTGCGCTAGGGGTATTTTTCATATGGCTTTGTATTATAAGTTTTTGAATAAGCACTCTTTGAAAATATCAACTGACAAGAGTTTGTAGACTTGCACTGCATTCTATGCAAACTCACCCAGAGACAGCGTATCGTGTTGACACATTTTATTTAAAAGTTGATTAGTCTACTTAGCACCGTCTTGTGCGGAAGTCAGTTATCTTAGCACATCTTGCAACATCAGGAAACGATGTACAAAAAAGTTAAATGCAAAAAACTAGATGCACCTGTATGATACTGAATTTATGCATGTGTCATAAAATTATGTAAGATCTAAACGGTTAAGGGTGGCCAGTCTACACCCTCACTGACATCAGATAGAGTAACCAAGGTACTCATTAAGGTAGCAGTCTACACCTTCACTGATGTCTGATAGAGTAACCAAGGTACTCATTAAGGTAGCAGTCTACACCTTCACTGATGTCAGATAGAGTAACCAAGGTACTCATTAAGGTAGCAGTCTACACATTCACTGATGTCAGATGGAGTAACCAAGGTACTCATTAAGGTAGCAGTCTAGACCCTCACTGGTGTCAGATAGAATAACCAAGGTACTCATTAAGGTAGCAGTCTTCACCTTCACTGATGTCAGATGGAGTAACCAAGGTACTCATTAAGGTAACAGTCTACACCTTCACTGATGTCAGATAGAGTAACCAAGGTACTCATTAAGGTAGCAGTCTACACCTTCACTGATGTCAGATAGAGTAACCAAGGTACTCATTAAGGTAGCAGTCTACACCTTCACTGATGTCAGATGGAGTAACTAAGGTACTCATTAAGGTAGCAGTCTTCACCTTCACTGATGTCAGATGGAGTAACCAAGGTACTCATTAAGGTAGCAGTCTACACCTTCACTGATGTCAGATACAATAACCAAGGTACTCATTAAGGTAGCAGTCTTCACCTTCACTGATGTCAGATGGAGTAACCAAGGTACTCATTAAGGTAACAGTCTACACCTTCACTGATGCCAGATAGAGTAACCAAGGTACTCATTAAGGTAGCAATCTACACCTTCACTGATGTCAGATAGACTAACCAAGGTACTCATTAAGGTAGCAGTCTTCACCTTCACTGATGTCAGATAGACTAACCAAGGTACTCATTAAGGTAGCAGTCTACACCCTCACTGATGTCAGATGGAGTAACCAATGTATTCATTAAGGTAGCAGTCTACACCTTCACTGATGTCAGATAGAGTAACCAAGGTACTCATTAAGGTAGCAGTCTTCACCTTCACTTATGTCAGATGGAGTAACTAAGGTACTCATTAAGGTAGCAGTCTACATCCTCACTGATGTCAGATAGAGTAATTAAGGTAGCAGTCTTCACCTTCACTGATGTTCGATATAGTAACCAAGGTACTCATTAAGGTAGCAGTCTACACCCTCACTGATGTCAGATAGAGTAACTAAGGTACTCATTAAGGTAGCAGTCTTCACCTTCACTGATGTCAGATAGAGTAACCAAGGTACTCATTAAGGTAGCAGTCTACACCCTCACTGATGTCAGATGGAGTAACCAAGGTACTCATTAAGGTAGCAGTCTACACCTTCACTTATGTCAGATGGAGTAACTAAGGTACTCATTAAGGTAGCAGTCTACATCCTCACTGATGTCAGATAGAGTAATTAAGGTAGCAGTCTTCACCTTCACTGATGTTCGATATAGTAACCAAGGTACTCATTAAGGTAGCAGTCTACACCCTCACTGATGTCAGATAGAGTAACTAAGGTACTCATTAAGGTAGCAGTCTTCACCTTCACTGATGTCAGATAGAGTAACCAAGGTACTCATTAAGGTAGCAGTCTACACCCTCACTGATGTCAGATGGAGTAACCAAGGTACTCATTAAGGTAGCAGTCTACCCCCTTCACTTATGTCAGATGGAGTAACTAAGGTACTCATTAAGGTAGCAGTCTACATCCTCACTGATGTCAGATAGAGTAATTAAGGTAGCAGTCTTCACCTTCACTGATGTCAGATAGTAACCAAGGTACTCATTAAGGTAGCAGTCTACACCCTCACTGATGTCAGATAGAGTAACTAAGGTACTCATTAAGGTAGCAGTCTTCACCTTCACTGATGTCAGATAGAGTAACCAAGGTACTCATTAAGGTAGCAGTCTACACCCTCACTGATGTCAGATAGAGTAACTAAGGTACTCATTAAGGTAGCAGTCTTCACCTTCACTGATGTCAGATAGAGTAACCAAGGTACTCATTAAGGTAGCAGTCTACACCCTCACTGATGTCAGATGGAGTAACCAAGGTACTCATTAAGGTAGCAGTCTACCCCCTCACTTATGTCAGATGGAGTAACCAAGGTACTCATTAAGGTAGCAGTCTACACCTTCACTGATGTCAGATGGACTAACCAAGGTACTCATTAAGGTAGCAGTCTACACCCTCACTTATGTCAGATGGAGTAACCAAGGTACTCATTAAGGTAGCAGTCTACACCTTCACTGATGTCAGATGGAGTAACCAAGGTACTCAATAAGGTAGCAGTCTACACCCTCACTTATGTCAGATGGAGTAACCAAGGTACTCATTAAGGTAGCAGTCTACACCTTCACTGATGTCAAATGGAGTAACCAAGGTACTCATTAAGGTAGCAGTCTACACCCTCACTTATGTCAGATGGAGTAACCAAGGTACTCATTAAGGTAGCAGTCTACACCTTCACTGATGTCAAATGGAGTAACCAAGGTACTCATTAAGGTAGCAGTCTAGACCCTCACTGGTGTCAGAGGGAGAGGGAGTGACTGGGCTACAGAGTAAGATTTGCCATAAAAACCCTTGTTATTCCCTACAGGTACGGCCATCCCTGAGGGGCGCACAGCTTACGTGATCACCCAGGAGGGAGGGGACTTCTGGATCTGGAACTCAAGCACTGGGGAACACTTCCGCAAGGGGGACAGCCACTGCCCTGTCACCGCCATACACTCTCTTGTCAACGCAGAGAACGTAAGTCTCCAAACGTTGTCCTTTCACATGTATGATAACTTTACATTGTTACAGTAAAGAATATAATGTTATAGAAACTATGTTGTTCATAGTGATGAATGTGGCTGTGAACAAATGAAACATAATAAGATTGAAAAAAAATTTAGTAGACCAACAAAGGCCAGTGTTCAAACAATTTACTGTGTACTCTTTTTTGGGTACACTTTGTGAGAATTTGTACTGTGCTTATTCACACTTTCCTGCATTCTGCTGTCATCGCTGTACTCACATAGTATCTGTATGTTTCATAGTTTTAATAATGTACACGTAAAGAACATTATTGTGTCTAGTGACATGTGATGAGATGTGTCTGGTCCATATAGATCTGGGCCAATATCCAACCCCACTGCCAGCCTTGCCGCATGCAGTTTGACCTGAAGAATACCAAGAACTGGAAACCTTTCTTTTGCAGCGCGTTCCCTGATCCAGGCCTCAGCAGTGTCCAGGTGGGTAGGAGTATGTCAGGTACGACAGGACCATTTGTGGCATCTAATTGATCTATTACAATTCGCCTAGCTGTTGTACTAACCCAGTGTACTAGATCTGTTACAGCCTACCAAGTTATTGCATAGTTGAGCAGATCATTATGTACTTGATCTGTTACACCTCTCCAACATATCATAATGTACTTCATCTGTTACACCTCACCCAGCTGTTGTGTTATCCAACAGATCATAATGTACTTGATCTGTTACACCTCACCCAGCTGTTGTGTTATCCAACATATAATGTACTTGATCTGTTACACCTCTCCAACATATCATAATGTACTTGATCTGTTACACCTCACCCAGCTGTTGTGTTATCCAATATATCATAATGTACGTGATCTGTTACACCTCACCCAGCTGTTGTGTTATCCAACATATCATATTGTACTTGATCTGTTACACCTCACCCAGCTGTTGTGTTATCCAATATATCATAATGTACTTGATCTGTTACACCTCACCCAGCTGTTGTGTTATCCAACATATCATATTGTACTTGATCTGTTACACCTCACCCAGCTGTTGTGTTATCCAACAGATCATAATGTACTTGATCTGTTACACCTCACCCAGCTGTTGTGTTATCCTATATTTCATAATGTACTTGATCTGTTACACCTCACCCAGCTGTTGTGTTATCCAACATATCATAATGTACTTGATCTGTTACACCTCACCCAGCTGTTGTGTTATCCAACATACCATAATGTACTTGATCTGTTACACCTCACCCAGCTGTTGTGTTATCCAACATATCATAATGTACTTGATCTGTTACACCTCACCCAGCTGTTGTGTTATCCAACATATCATAATGTACTTGATCTGTTACACCTCACCCAGCTGTTGTGTTATCCAACATACCATAATGTACTTGATCTGTTACACCTCACCCAGCTGTTGTGTTATCCAACATATCATAATGTACTTGATCTGTTACACCTCACCCAGCTGTTGTGTTATCCAACAGATCATAATGTACTTGATCTGTTACACCTCACCCAGCTGTTGTGTTATCCAGCAGATCATAATGTACTTGATCTGTTACACCTCACCCAGCTGTTGTGTTATCCAACATATCATAATGTACTTGATCTGTTACACCTCACCCAGCTGTTGTGTTATCCAACATATCATAATGTACTTGATCTGTTACACCTCACCCAGCTGTTGTGTTATCCAACATATCATAATGTACTTGATCTGTTACACCTCACCCAGCTGTTGTGTTATCCAACATATAATGTACTTGATCTGTTACACCTCACCCAGCTGTTGTGTTATCCAGCAGATCATAATGTACTTGATCTGTTACACCTCACCCAGCTGTTGTGTTATCCAACATATCATAATGTACTTGATCTGTTACACCTCACCCAGCTGTTGTGTTATCCAACATATCATAATGTACTTGATCTGTTACACCTCACCCAGCTGTTGTGTTATCCAACATATCATAATGTACTTGATCTGTTACACCTCACCCAGCTGTTGTGTTATCCAACATATCATAATGTACTTGATCTGTTACACCTCACCCAGCTGTTGTGTTATCCAACATATCATAATGTACTTGATCTGTTACACCTCACCCAGCTGTTGTGTTATCCAACATATCATAATGTACTTGATCTGTTACACCTCACCCAGCTGTTGTGTTATCCAATATATCATAATGTACTTGATCTGTTACACCTCACCCAGCTGTTGTGTTATCCAACATATCATAATGTACTTGATCTGTTACACCTCACCCAGCTGTTGTGTTATCCAACAGATCATAATGTACTTGATCTGTTACACCTCACCCAGCTGTTGTGTTATCCAACAGATCATAATGTACTTGATCTGTTACACCTCACCCAGCTGTTGTGTTATCCAGCAGATCATAATGTACTTGATCTGTTACACCTCAACCAGCTGTTGTGTTATCCAACATATCATAATGTACTTGATCTGTTACACCTCACCCAGCTGTTGTGTTATCCAACATATCATAATGTACTTGATCTGTTACACCTCACCCAGCTGTTGTGTTATCCAACAGATCATAATGTACTTGATCTGTTACACCTCACCCAGCTGTTGTGTTATCCAACAGATCATGTGCACTTGATCTGTTATAGCCACCCAGCTGGTCTATCATCCAACGGATCATATGCACTTGATCTATTATAGCCCACCCAGTTGTTGGGCATTTTAGTTCACCCCACATTGTCTCAGTTCACTCAGCTGTATAAATGACTGGCAGTAGACAGACGTAGATAGATATATATGAATGAATATCATTCATGCAGTAATTACAGCATGACTGAATGCTTCCCAGAGAAGTTGAGATGGTATTCCAATGAACAGGTCCACCTAAGTATTGGATATTGCACTATGTAAAAACTCACTGTGATCTTTACAGCCAGCCCAGCTGTTGTACTATCCGACGGACCAGTCGTACGTCCTAGACCGCCAGGACATGATTGAGACGACGCTGAAGCACAAGGTGATGGAGTGGAGACCGCGTTCCATCACACGCTGGAACCGCTACTGCATGAAGACCTTCAGGACTCTACTTGTCGGGTCAGTGGCTCTCAACAAGTGGTCAGTCTACTGTAGAGAGACATTGACCAACTGGTTCTTGAAGCAGTTGTACCTTACGTAGCTCTGCGTGGAAGTTCTTGCACAGAAATTGTTTTGTTACAAAGTATTACAAAGTAATACAACGAAATGTTACTATAAAGAATAAACGTTTAACCTAATAGTCAAGTTGCCAGCAAACATTTACATCCGCAGTTTATGTGGAATTCCATAAAACGATTATACACAATTTTTATACTTAAAATAGCCACAGTTCAGGAACTAGAGGTAATTACAAAAGATTACCAAATGTAACTTTGAGCACGCCAAGTTGACATTGCCTTCTGAATGTTTTAATACATAATTGTATGTGTTAATGTATTCAACAAATATTTATTTGGGTAATGTTATCAAAATTCTTTTATGTGAAAAATACTTTTTGTTGTTTTATGAAGATCGCTTCAAAAGTTATCCCCGTTGAATATTGTGTGGCGCCAACAGTAAACAGGTTTTTTTTGTAATTCAGTATTGTTCTGATAAACATATTAAGCTGTTTATCTGAGTGTCAATATAATAGTTTTATACATACAAATATAGCCCCCATCATTGTATGAAATTACATGTATCCAGGGTCTCCCGATGCCAAAAAATTATTTACTATTTTTTATATTCTGGCAGATCTCTCAGTGACCCAACGTTGTTGAGTTGAACCAACCTCTTACACCAATCCAGTGCATCCTTGTGCAAAAATCTTGGAGACAGCCATATAATTCATGTTTTATTAAATGCCACAACGTTAATTATAATCCAAATATTATGGTATGGTGTTTCGTATTTGTTGCTGGCAACATCAAAATTGTAGTTACACCCATATTCGCCAGGTGGCAGTACTATCGTCGCCATATTCATGGCAGCCAATACTGAATGTTTACACGGCAACCTTTGAGCTTCAACTAAGCCAGTATCCAGAGTTAGACCCCAGTGAGGGTGGGTTGTGTGGCGTGTTAGTAAACAAGTAGTTGTGTGTTTCAGCCTTGAGGAGGCACGAGGCCATGGCCTACAGCAGAAACACTGCGATGAGCTGGAGAAAGTACTCGGTGCATACAAGGTAATGGAAAACCCACTGGTAAAAACCCCACTAGGACATAACCCCACCAGACATAAGCCCGCTTAGACATAACCCCACACCACCAAAACCCCACTCCAGTCATATATTAATTTTAATGATGCTACACTCAAAACTAGTTTCTTCATTTTATTCAGAAATGTCAACAATTCAAGAATTCAAATATTCTACAGATGTCAGTGAAATGAAAATGAATGCCAACAATTCAAAAAGTGCAATCAAAATCATCACATCACAAACCAATCTCTTGAATCTGAAATACATGTTATTATTTGGTAATAAAACAACATTGTTTAATCTGCTGAATAACTATTACTAGAGATGGGTTGTGTCCAAAAGTTTCATTAGTATGTGGAATTCTGACCGAGTGGGATTTTGTCCTGTGGGGTTATGTCCAAGTGTGGTTGTGTCCAGTGGGGCTATGTTCGAATGGGGTTGGGTCCAGTGGGGTTATGTCCGAGTGGGGTTGTGTCCAGTGGGGTTATGTCCAAATGGGGTTATGTCCAGTGGGGTTATGTCCGAATGCGGCTATGTTCGAATGGGGTTATGTCCAAGTGTGGTTATGTCCAAGCGGGGTTATGTCCGAGTGGGGTTATGTCCAATGGGGTTATGTCCGAGTGGGGTTATGTCCAGTGGGGTTATGTCCGAGTGGGGTTATGTCCAGTGGGGTTATGTCCAAATGGGGTTATGTCCGAGTGGGGTTATGTCCGAATGCGGCTATGTTCGAATGGGGTTATGTCCAAGCGGGGTTATGTCCAGTGGGGTTATGTCCAAGCAGGGTTATGTCCAAGCGGGGTTATGTCCAAGCGGGGTTATGTCCAAGTGTGGTTGTGTCCAAGTGTGGTTGTGTCCAGTGGGGTTACATCCGAGTGGGGTTATGTCCGAGTGGGGTTATGTCCGAGTGGGGCTATGTTCGAATGGGGTTATGTCCAAGCGGGGTTATGTCCAAGCGGGGTTATGTCCAGTGGGGTTATGTCCAAGCAGGATTATGTCCAAGCGGGGTTATGTCCAAGCGGGGTTATGTCCAAGTGTGGTTGTGTCCAGTGGGGTTACGTCCGAGTGGGGTAATGTCCGAGTGGGGTTATGTCCGAGTGGGGTTATGTCCTGGATCCACATTATACACGGCAACACTGTTGTGTAATTTTGCAAAGCGACAAAAACCTAAATATTTTGACCAAGAAATCATTATGATGCATAATTGGAAAAGACAATACTGGAGGGAATTGTGGCAGGGAAAAGAGACAGCGGAAAACAATGACTGAGATGGGAGAAGGACTTCACAGATGTGTTTGGAACGATGACATCAGCTGGGAGAATGTGCGGAGAAAGACATCAGGAACAGAGGAATTTGGGCAGCATGTTCTAAATAGGATACACGATCTGAAGAACAATGTGAAACACTATACTGGCTAATCATTTTCCAAAACAATAAATATATATTCAGCTACATCTGAAGCCAAAGATTTGTCAGATGGCATGAGCTTAGTATCTAAGACAGAAGTCACGTCTTTTCTATAATCCTACGAGGCCTGTGGACTAGAAATGTGGCATGTTGACAATGTAGCTTTAGGCTTGTCAACGGTCCTACATCCTACTGAATATCTATCTATTTTGTCTATGAAGTGTGCTACAATTTCCACAGATGTTATTGTATAGAGCAATGTTTAACACATCCCTCCTAGAGAGGTGATGTTACAAACTGCAGTATAGTAAAATATAATTTTAGCAGTATATGGTCGATTCTCATGAAACCTGGACACATTGTCAATTTGGCGACTTACATATATCGTTTTCATTTTTTAATGTGATAATGTAGACATATTGAAGACAAAACATCGGACATCTTAATATAGTCATTCCTGCCAGAGAGAGGGGTTTTAAATTACATGTCCGTTTCATGTGATACTATGCGAAATCCATAGACCGTCCGTCTTGCAACATATTGTGTCTCTATAATATTAGACGTGATGTATTTTGTATGGCTTTCTGGTACACAGAATACATAAACCGTCATGTGTAATGTAAATACATCAGTTGTCAAAGCACGGTTTAATAGTTTTCTTGTTGCTTAAGTTGATCATATTTGTTTGCACTCCTTCCACGTTATACATCACACAATGTCAAATGTTACAAGTTTACTGATGTCGTGCATAGAAAACAATGTTAGTTATGATGAAATAGAAAACAAATGGCTTTGCTAATGTATCAAGTTTGTTTTTGTGGAATCATTAATAATATGGCGAATGCGGACTTAGAAAATGTGTTTCGCGGGTATCACTTATATTTGCTATAACTGGGTACCTGTCGAATAGCTAATAACGTATTTATATTAACTTCATCGCTTTATTGAGAATACTTCAAATCTAGATTGACAGGAAACACATGGTCAAACATGTTTAACAACATATTTTGGTTTACAATTTTATTTCTGACTTAACCGTAACACAGTTAACCTAACATGTTCTTAACAGAGAGAATTAAGAATTAAGATTGCCATCCAGAGAATTAACTCTAGATGGCAGGTGGACAAGGAAGCCCTTTGGCTTATCGAGAGTCCAACCCATTTATCTACACATATCCAGCCCTTCTGAGGTATGTGTCGATTTTATTTTTAAACATATTCACACTACTAGCACCACACAATCAGCAGATAATCTGTTCCATACATTCACAGTCCTTTGTGAAAATGAAAACTTTCTTACATCTAATCTACACTGTTCCTTTACTAATGTAACTTCATGTCCTCAAGTCTTTCTATCTTTCTTAACTGAAAAAAACATATTTCTATCAATATTTTCATAACCATTCAATATTTTAAACACTTCTATCTGATCTCCTCTCAATCTCCTGGTCTCTAGTGTTGTTAAACCACATTCTTTTAGGCGTTTTTCATAACTAAGATCCCTCAGTTTTGGTATCATTTTAGTCGCTCCCACCAGCATACATAGAATAGCTGGTTAACAAATAGTTTGCTTTAATGGCAAGTGATGGGTGTACTAGCAATGAAACCACAACAATGACATTTTTGAAATAAGTCTTGGCACAACAGTTACAAAAACATATGCGTTTCACCTGGCATCGCCTTTTGCACTGATCGATTTCTTGCAAAAGAGTTGGTTTAAGTGCGTGATGTAATCGTGTAATTAACTTATGATTGGCCATTTAATTATAACCATATGCTATCCATATCATTTTGCCACAAACGTTGTACATTTAAAACAACTGGCACCTGTAGAATAACAACACTTATTGTTTAAATATATCATCACCATCCAGAATGTTTTTATCGTTGGCTAGAATGTTGTACACACTGCTGACAGATGTTTGTGAAATTATTTGGTATAACATTTCCCATTCTTTATATCCGTCTTTCCCCATTTGAACCAGCCTCGCGCTGGTGTCTTCAACAAAGATGGCGTCCTTTCCCTTCTCTACGTACCACGTGGTATCATGTTTTATAGCAATGAAGTCATCATCTATAAACATAACTCTTTCTGTGTTTTTTATGATCTTTCACATATGGGAGTGAACAGTGGCAGGATCATCAGTAATATCGCTTGATGTGACATGAGTGGTGGTTGTGTCATTAGTGGTGACTGTCTCGTCAGTTGTGGCTGTGTCAGCGGTGAAGCTGTGCCAGCAGTAGCAGTTGTTACCGTGAACATTATGACGTGCGTTGTTGTCCTGCTCAGACATATAGGCTGGAACGTATTTGGCGTAGCATCATCCCGACCAGCAAGATCTGTTTTGTATGTACATTTAGCATCAACTTGGGACCATCGTGTGAGTGGTCACGAGACGGTTGAAGTGTGGTGTTGTTCCACTGATGATGCCACAGCTGGCTTTGACTGAGATGGAGGACGCACGGACAACCGCCATCTTGGTTTCCTTTGTAACGAAGAGGTTATAGAAGTGTTTTGTCCTACAATACGACTCCTCTTTTTACCGCAGTTTCCGTCAACTCATTATAGCACGGCATACACCTTCGCACGGCCTTTTCCATCGCCCACTTCCAGCTATTGCCTCGAGTGTTCACCAAAGTTCTCACATCATCAGTGAATTCGTGTTAGAACAAATCCATCGCAGAGCTCACCAAATTTGAAGTTATTAACAACACAAAGCAGGAATACGTTGTTTGTGCAATAATTGTTACCCCGTGAAACACATAGACAGTGCTTGAAAGAGAATGCATAGCCAACACACGCTGCTATTAATCTACAATTTATGGTGACATGCATTAATGAGAAGATCAGTACATTATGTTTGATGAAAAACACATCTTAATGTTTAGTATATGCCCGACAACAAAATCACAATACAGCTGTAGTTAAACTCACTACAGCTGTATTGTGTAAAATGTCAAGAAACAATGAAGCAACAACTTGATATGTTGTTTTAATCAACACTATGTTTCCACAGGAGGAATATTATGAGAGACCAGTGATACCACACGAAACGCATAGTTAAGATTGGCTTGTTCTATGCAACACAACATGGCCAGACGCCAAGTTATGCACCAATCAAGCGTACTCATTTAACATCAATTTCCACAATAAATTATACGCAACATTGTCAAATTCATTATCATGCGATATCTACAGCACACAGCTGATAATAATATTACATTGAACCCCCCTTAAAAAACGAACTCCTCCTCGAACCCTCGCCTATATCCTCACCCCACCCCCGTTTTCCAACTAAATCAGCTGCATTGCAATCAATAATTACTTTTAGCTGTTCAGTGAAATCTGTTCAGAATTAAATTAAAAACCAAATATGATAACTTGTTTGGGAGGTTCGGACTAATCACATGAAAAAACGAACCCCCGTTCGAACCCCTGATACCCATCTCTGTTCTCCGGTTAAACCAGCTGCATAGCAATCAATAACTACTTTTAGCTGTTCAGTGAAATTTGCACAGAATTAATACTTGTAAATATGATACGTTTTTTGTGGGGGTTCGGATTAATCTCACTTTAACGAACCACCTCCGAAAACGAACCTCTGTTTCCCCACTTTAGAAACCAGCTGCACAGCAATCAGTAATTACTTTTAGCTGTTCTATTAAATTTGCACAGAATTAAAACCTGCAGATACGATCACTTTTTGGGGAGATTTGGACTACCCCCTGGGGTAATCTTATTTTCACAAACCCGCTCCGAAATCGAACCCCCCCGCTTGAACCCTTCTTCGGACCTGCTGCTAAACTACCTGCATAGCAATCAACAATCACTTTTAGCTGTTCAGTGAAGGTTTGGATTTTGGTTTTTCACTATACAGCTTAAGATAATTAATGATAGCCGTGTAGCTGGTTCAGCTGGAAAACGGGGGTGTGGATGAGGGTTTTGAGCGGGTTCGCGTTCAGAGCGGATAGTCCAACCCCAGAGACTCTGCACTGGGAGACTCTGAATCAAGTGTGTTGTTCCATCACAGTCTCAGGTGCACAGCCCCGATACACACACATCTAGGGGCTTATATGGGGGTGTCATTGCGCACCCCTACACAGACTACAGTGTGGCACTACAGATAGCACTAATTAGGACCTGTGGTCCCGCCACACTTCCCTCCAACCAGTAGTTACCAGGACCGCGCCCCGCCACACTCTTCCCTCCAACCAGTAGTTACCAGGACCGCGCCCCGCCACACTCTTCCCTCCAACCAGTAGTTACCAGGACCGCTCCCCGCCACACTCTTCCCTCCAACCAGTAGTTACCAGGACCACGCCCCGCCACACTCTTCCCTCCAACCAGTAGTTACCAGGACCAGGCCCCGCGACAGTCTTCCCTCCAACCAGTAGTTACCAGGACCGCGCCCCGCCACACTCTTACCTCCAACCAGTAGTTACCAGGACCGCGCCCCGCCACAATCTTCCCTCCAACCAGTAGTTACCAGGACCGCGTCCCGCCACACTTCCCTCCAACCAGTAGTTACCAGGACCGCGCCCCGCCACACTCTTCCCTCCAACCAATAGTTACCAGGACCACGCCCCGCCACACTCTTCCCTCCAACCAATAGTTACCAGGACCGCGCCCCGCCACACTCTTCCCTCCAACCAGTAGTTACCAGGACCGTGCCCCGCCACACCATCACTATCCACGTGATATGAGCCCGTCCATCGTATGTTTCAGTTGACTGGTTTCCCCATCAACATGCCAGACTCGGAAATGGACCTGATAGTGGAGGCGGTGTATGCGACCGGGGTACACAACACAGAGAACAGAGACGTGGAGTTCGCCCTCGCCGTACACGTCCACCCCTACCCCAACTCTGTTCTCTCCATCTGGATCTACATCGCATCCCTCGTGAAGAAGAGATGAGTGCAACAGAGACTCCGTGGAATGTCTCCGTAAAATCATTGTCCGTCCATCTTCATGTTTGGGTGGTCGCATAATGGGGGGTGCACAATTGGTGACAATTACCAATTTGTATAGAGCGTACTAATTGTCAAACCCCTTGCCTTGCTCCTGTATTAGTACTTTAAAGTGTTGATTATTTTCAGATTGAAAGTCGTATTCCTATCCGTAGGTAAGTAACAGTGAATGATACAGCACATGCAAAGAACATATAACGACCATCAAAATGTTTACAAATGTTTATTTACCGTCACTATAGGGTTATGCAAAGAACATATAACAACCATCAAAATGTTTACAAATGTTTATTTACCGTCACTATAGGGTTATGCAAAGAACATATAACAACCATCAACATGTTTACAAATGTTTATTTACCGTCACTATAGGGTTATGCAAAGAACATATAACAACCATCAACATGTTTACAAATGTTTATTTACCGTCACTATAGGGTTATGCAAAGAACATATAACAACCATCAAAATGTTTACAAATGTTTATTTACCGTCACTATAGGGTTATGCAAAGAACATATAACAACCATCAAAATGTTTACAAATGTTTATTTACCGTCACTATAGGGTTATGCAATTAACGTGCGAGCAACATTTTTATAATTAGTACACAGGTCTTTACCCCTCCTCCGTTCACATGCTTTCTACAAACATGTAGATATCGACAATTGTGAACAACCCCTCAGTTCACAAAGTCATGAAACTGTATATTGTTTAATATTGTTTCAAACCACCCACCCACCCACCAACCCACCCAAGAATAACTCCCCCCATTAACAAAATATGTTGTTAGAATGTTGTTTCTTTGTGATATATATATACCCACTGCTGGTAGTAGAACATGGGTTTTAGAATGTTTGGAAGTGTTTATTTTAATATAGGTTCATTTTAATGTTTTATACTGCATATAAAGCCTGTTTTATACAGATGTCATTGAATGTCGAACTTCAATTACATTCCACCTCCAGTGTAATGATTTTTATTATGAATCAGCAGGGATCAGATTGTTTATAGAATAAGACATATTTTATACCATTGCCTATAAATATTTTGATAAGAACTCTAATTTATTAATATTCATAACTTTCTCTGTGTAATTGTTATGTTATTTTAAACCCTTGCGTGTAGAATTTGCTTGTAATATATTTGGTATTTTCTATTTTGAACCAGGTGTAATTTGTAATTATGAATGAGTATGCAAGTGTAATTACGTTATAGCACCTTATCCAATTTTACAGTAAGACTATACAATAGCTGTTATTCTGCTTTGTAAACAGTTCAGAATAGCTGCACTTTTAAGTTTCAACGACTAGGGTGTTGATAAACACTGATTAATATCATTATCATAAATCCATGCTCAAGTTAAATACAGGGAAACCAGAATGAAAAGTGTTTTGCACTGTCTATCCTAAGGAAATACGAAATTTGGCTATTCAGTAATTTTGTAATTTGTAGTTATTTATATACCTGTAATGGTCATATTAACAATTTAAATGATGGATGTGTGCCTTTATGGTATACTTAAGCATACATTCACCAGTTTGTATGGATTTTTATATAATTTATTTAAATAAAATGTTACCGTATACCAACTGCTATTGTGTGCATGTTTGCGTTAGTGAATCTTAAATTTATTTAATTCTTAATCAAACAATATAAAACTATAGGTTTACTAAAATTACATGTTTAGATATTAATCAAACAATTCAATACGTTTACGAAAATATCTTTTATCTCACAAAATATAATGAATGCCCTTTTCAGCCTAAACTGCTCAAAGGCGTTTTTCCAAGTTCATCAAAACTAGTCGTTACAAATGGTACTAAGTGCATTGTATTGTAAGTATTACCATTGTATTGTAAGTATTACCATTGTATTGTAAGTATTACCATTGTATTGTAAGTATTACCATTGTGGTAACACCAGTAACCAGTTAACACAACATGTCTGCTAAACTATTGTGGGAAGTGACCCCCCCTGCTCATACACATGCCTCAATAAACACAAGGCCACCACTGGCAAATCACATCAGTGACACCCCTGTAATCAGCTACCAGCCCAGTGGGTCTTGACATGCTCCATTATCTCTACTGCAGTAGGGACTGGAATGTCACACACACACACAGTTGACAGTGATCAGTGTTTATATAATACCACTGCAGTTGCTTGTAAACAAACTCTCAGATATCTAGGGACTTTCCCATAAATCCGGATCATTTCCCCACGGCACTTAGATATACTGTCAAGAGATTTTGTAAAAGGTAAAATCGGGTTAATGAGTTAAGGTGATTGTTCATGTATAGTTTATATCAAATTTAGATTTATATATGTACTACAACAGTAGTGACCTGAATAAATGCACTGATGCACCTGATTACTGAGGTGAGCGTATTATGCACATTATATTGAGTCACTGACATTTGAGTGTCATTTGTTACTGCCTCCAAGCGAGTCATTGTGACGTTTCAGTTAGTGTTTCCCCTCGGTGCGCCATTGTGACTTCAGAATGGAACAAACAAACGGCATGTATACAAATGCAATAGTTTATGCCCTTTATTTATTATTTCAGGATACTTTAAATGTTGCTACTCACACGGTGTGTGTTAGGGTGGTTCCACTGGACATAAATCACTTCTCTAAAGAGGTAATTAGCGCCAAGCAGGGTTATTGGACTGTACGGGTTAGCATTTACGCGTGCCATTGACGTATGGCATGCAAACGTGACAGCGACCGGGGAAGTGCTGTCAGTGACTCGCTGTCACACGTCATCCACGCGTCAGTTCCGTGTTTGACGGTAGCCTACTGACGAATACTACGGTGTTGGTTATCGCTAGAAACCCCACCACCCGCTGTCTAAATATAGACTTGTGCGTCTACAAACGTGCTGTGTACTTGGCTTGATGACACAGTCCACGAAGCCTGGATCGTGAGCTCCATAGGACCAACTACTTCCTTTGTATAGTTTAGCTTGGTCATGATCGAGTTGTATCAGCCCCCGACGTGGGAAATTCCGCACAGAATCACCCAGACTCAGCTGGCCAGACAAACAAACCAGCGATTGTTCAGAATTAATCTTTAAACATCTATAATGCTGGACAAAATGCTAAAGCGTATTCCTTGTTTAGTGTTGATATTCCGCGTTCCAGTACAAAAAGGTTTACTGAAATTTGACGAATCGTCATGCATTGCAGCGTTGGTAAAGTTGCTGGAATTTCCCGAGTTGAGAGAAACACCAGGAAGTGTTCAATCTTTAAAGATCGCTATTAGCTGCACAGTGGTGCAGGTGAAAATCCACTTCTCGACGCAAGTCGACACGGGACATTCCCTCGAACGCGGAAGTTCACGTTTCGCCGGACACGTCGGCAACGGGTACTCCCCGTCACCGACCCGTCGTTTCCCCTCGTGCAGCCCGCTGGTTGTCTGAGTAATGCTTGGTGTACACTGATTCAATTTTCGAATGATGAATCGGTTCAACAACTGTTCTACCGGTGAAATCAACACGCGACTTGAGCTTTGTTGAGTTGCGGGCCATCGCACATTGCACGACTGGTCAGCTTTTAGTCGATCAAACAGACGACTCGCAACATAACGTTAGCTTTAGTTTGTGTGTGTGTGTGTGTGTGTGTGTGTGTGTGTGTGTGTGTGTGTGTGTGTGTGTGTGTGTGTGTGTGTGTGTGTGTGTGTGTGTGTGTGTGTGTGTTGCGTGCATGTGCGTTTGTGTGCGTGCGGGCGTGCGTGTGTTTGTATGTGGGGGGCACATATGTACGTGCGTGCGTGTACTTATGTGTGTGTATGTATGTATGTACGCACGTATGTATGTAGGTGCGTACGTATGTGTGTCTATAATGCATGTGACGGTGTAAATGTGTACAACGGTGCGTGATACAGCAAGACCGAACTCTGTTGTCTATGCAACATTGTCAACTACACATACTCCACAACAGTCATCATTCCACATTGTCAACTACACATACTCCACAACAGTCATCATTCCACATTCAATTATTTATTCATCTATTTGTCTCAGACAAATCACATAAACAATCCGACACAACAATTAGCATCAATGTGCTATATAATAACTCTCGCTTAAATAATGTTATCTACACTGTTAACAATATTAACAAATATTTGGCAAAAACTAAAAAACGTATGTGGACCTACCCACAAACTTTCTCACACACACGCACTCACGTGCGCGCGCGCACACACACACACACACACATGTATAATCAATGTCAATATGACATACTTGTTATCAATTAAAGCTGATACTGCTTTTCATTAATGGTGTCGAGTGTATTACCACACTGATATGACTCCCGTGTCTGCTGCCGTACAGGCCATCTTTGCAGACATGAAATTCTAAACCTCATTCACTCATATCAACCTCATTCACTTTTCTAAACCTAACTCGTCTAAACCTCATTCATTCGTTGCTGCATCCACTGACACGCACATTCACTGAGTCGTGCACGTGTGACCCCCTGAACGTGCACGCTACACAGACAGCTATGATACCCATAGCACAACTAAGTCAACTGAACCGTTTTATGAACAATTAACTGGAGACTAGAATTCTATTTTTCTGCTGGCTCTTAGTAGCTAGCAACCCTGCTGCGAACTACGTTGGCTACCCTGGATGGCGAGCGTTGGTGATTTCATAAATTACGTCAATAAATTATCTGTGAATATATAGGTACATATTATTATTATAGTTTCATCTACCTGTACACCACAAAAACATCTTACAAAATAATAAATAGTAGCAGACTTGGTCTGAATGATGTCCTTGTGCTATATGTGGTCTAGTCCCAGTCAGGAGCCGAGCCGTCGTTTAGTCCGAGACAGGAGCCGGGCCGTCGTCTAGTCCCAGGTAGGAGCCGGGCCGTCGTCGTCGCTGTCCGGTCTGGCGGGCATGACGGGCCTGGCGTCCTTGGGAGCCGGCGTGGCACACACACACGCGACGGCCAGTCTCTCGTAGTCATACCTGTACAGGTAGTTGCCGTCGTCGTCCAAGTCACGACAACGCCGGAGCACCTTGAAGCTGTGGAGGACGGGCTCGCAGCGACCGTCACCCCCGCAGTGGCCACACTTCTTACGTGAACAGACGGCTTCGGGCATGTTGGCTGGGTGACGGCGATTGTCAGTGTTCAGGGCGTACTCGAACTTGCACAGAGCTCGTTCCTCGACTGCATCGTCCATGTTGGCGTCCGGGGCCGAGTCGATGGTGTGTGGGCGGAAGTCGCGGGATCTGACTGTGCATCGCGGGTCTCGTGTGGTCCCTCGTCTCGTGGAGGTTGTCGGTTGCGAGGTGGACGTGGAGGTGACGGTGGTGGCCGGTGTCTCCCGGGATGTCGCCGTGCTCGTTGTCGTTAGAGTCGTCTCCAGGATGGTCCGTCGGAGTCGGTTGAGCGTCACCGTCGCTATAGCCGATGCCTTTGCCGTCGTCCCGGCACCTGACATTTCTCTTGCGGTGGCTGAGCGTGTCGTGACGACATATGTCGATGGAGTCGCTGTTGTTTTCGCCGAACGCATTGTCACATCAGCTGCAGTCGATGACGTCACTTCCGTAGCTGTTGTCGTGTCCACTGTGATGCCTTGTGTGGATGATGTCACTGTCGTGGGCTGGAAAGTGGAGTCCGGTGTCCTCGTGCCCTCTCCTGTCGTCTGTCGGGTCGACGGTGACGTCACTGGCAGGGGGTTACCGGACAGCGGCAGTGACAGCGACAGCGTGAAACACGTCAACAGCGTCACCAAATGGGTTATCTGAAACAGAGAAAAACACAAGTTACAGTCTGTAGAAGAAAGCCACAATAGCTGTCGTTGTCTGACAAAATGCTTTTTTAACGCAGCGGCTTCCAAACCGGTGCTAAACACGATCGCTTGCCAAACAGCTAGAGACAGCAACAAGTGTAGTCCTCAAGATCCTTGGCGAACGAACGTGCAACATTAGTTTAGAATGACACATTACGTGTGACCCACGAAAGTAGAGCCACATTCTGAAAGCGGATATGTTGGTGGACATGGAGTTGACACAATTTAGGAAATTCTGTCTTGGCGCCCGCCCTATAACCACGTGTCAAGTGCTGCCGTATAATCGTTGACACAAATGCAAGTGTAGATACAGAATATCATGCATTTTACTAATTCCGTACATAGCCAATCTGAACGCAGTAAAATGACTGCAAAATGCTTATTGCACCTAGTTGCGGTATCCAAGAGAACGGTTCCTATGTCAGAACCTAGTTTCACTGTCAAAGTAGACATAACCACGTCATTCAAACACAGGCCAACACACAGTAGACATAACCATTTCATTTAAACATAAGTCAAATTACTTAAACTAAACCGAAAATATAAACATGATAATTACCTTCATGTTGCTGTGTAAATTATTCGACCAAGTCACGTCTATATAATTACTTCACTCTGTCGTCTGTGTTAATCCTGGACAGGTGCTCGTATATACAGTGTTCCTCTCACTCCAGGTACGACTGAATGAATGGCTGTGCTTAGTGTCTGCCCACTTTATATTGTAACCGCAGCTATGGCAAATATTACTAAATATACCATGAAGATTTCCCGCAGCAGGAACATGGTTAACGCCGGCCCGTTCCCCAGAGGCTACCTACTTCCGGGAGTCCAGAACGTTTCGGCTGACGCACTAGCGCGGAACTAGCTGCGAAACGGATGGCCGGTTTTACTCAAAACGCCGTCGCGATACAGCCTGTTTCTTTACAAATATACTATTTTATGTTAACCATGACGTGTTTTAGGGGAAAGTACCTGTGTTTATTAGTTCATCGCGTTCCATTGGGCGCCATGCTTATCCTGTTAGCAATCACTGTGAGAATGTTTCGTGAAACAAAAGACTCGCACAGAGAACACAGGATGTACTGGCGGATTTACCTAAGGAATATGTAATGAGGTTTACTGAGTCTATGCAGGAATAACACTGACGGGGTAACACATGAGGTATCTAACAGACTGTCACTCACAAACCGAGTCTGGTAGTCGGATACTAAATGCCCTAATACACGTGCCAGCGGTGACGGTAAACCTCGCCGGTAAGCGGCATTCAGCGCGGTATTTTGCTACTGCGGTCTAGTTTAATCCATTCCATTATTGAAAAGCGCTATGAGCTTTTGATGCACGTATGCCATGTTAACATTAATAATGTGCATAGACGCGTGTATGTACGTGTGAGAGAACGTGTTTGTGGATAAATTTACGTAGGCCTACGTATTACAATTTTGTTAATAGTTGTGAATACTGTACAGTTTATATATATAATTTAAACGAGAGTAATTAATATATAGCCGTTTGATGCTAATTGTTGTATTGATTTGTTATTGTGATTTGTTTTGAGACAACTGGATGAATACAATATTTGAGTGGAAATCAGATTGTTGTGGAGTATGTAAGCATCAACAATTGATTGATTGACTGATTTTTGTGTGTGGGGTGCGTGTACAGGTGTCAAAGTATGTGCTTGGGGCGTTACTAGGCCTACTACGGTTTTGGAAATTTGGAACAATCTCGTTCACACTGCCTGTTTTCTTTTTGAATAGACACTCGTTTTTAATCGTTATGTAACGCTTGCCATGAAACACCCCACCCCGTGTCACGCTGACTAAATGTCCAAAAACACGTGCTGGCGGTAACGGTTAACCGCGCCCCGGCATTCAGCGCGGTATTTTGCTTGTGTGAGAGAAAACCGCGTCACCTTAGGACAAGAGCAATTCAATGTCACACCAAAACAGCACCTGTGATTTGTCCAAGATTAAATTTACATCGGGGTATTTTTTGGAAAATCACTAACGGACACTTATGCACAAACGGCAAATCAGTGGCATATCTGGGATTTCGTAAAGAGAGACAGTAGGGGCGAAGCTTAATCGTTAATCAGATCCCATCCTAAAATGTAATGGCCCAATTTGGTTTTTAAAAATATTAAACAAAACAATTAGTTTTTATTAGTTAAGGAATTGTAGATCTTTCTAGTCCTGGTGGCAACTAATTCGAGTCTAATTTATACTTTGTACCATTTTTCAGTATCACATCACTCTTTCAGGTTTAAGTATGCGCGTTAGATTAATAATATTAAATTTATCTACGCTTACGATTATTACATGACCCGAAGGCCTACTTATTAATGTGTGTATATTATTATTATTTATTTTTGTTGCAATAACGTCTGAGTCAAGAGAACACGGCATCAGTTGATAAATGAGGTTTTTGTAACACCTGGTTGGCCACCAGACAATTTAGTCCAGAGCAAGCCATATACGTATATGACACTAGAATGGCCCTACATATATGAACCCAAGCATGTGGTTTGATCTCATTATGACCCATGAACCCAGGCAGTTGCCCACGGAATCCAAACTTAGTACCCGCGCCTCTTGGTGGCTCTGAAACCCCATACTTACGCCCGATTGCCTTCGGGTGACGCCTCGTCATGGCAAAGAGGAACAAAATATATAATATGAAGAAATTCGTTCCTAGAATAATGTCTACGGAAACGACGATGAGAGGCATCTTCCTCAGAGAGTGTACAGAGTCGGTATTCCGTGGCTGCTGACGTAATATAACTAAACAATTATTGACAAGTTAAGCTGAGTTTACACTTCCTGTGTCACACTTCCTAAACTATCGACTTGTTGCGACACACGGTACCGGAACATGTTTTGGTGACACATCAAGTCCGTCCTGTGTGTTAGGATTCCCCAGACAGTTATTTATGTAATTTATAATGTTTGGTGCTAGTTATTTGTCCACGTGAAATACGTTAGATCCTCGATTTCGCAATTCACTCAGTGATCACTCATTCTGGGGAGGAAATGTTCATTATACCAATTTCCCCCGTTACGACCCTGTACATTAGTTCAAATTAATTGAAATATAATTAATTGATGTAAATTAATTAATAATAATTAATTTCTTAACCATGCAATTAACTATAATATGTAATTTGGTGTTAATTTTTATTGTTTCTGTTGTTATTATTAGTGCAATATAGACTCTATGTTATGCATTAGAGCGGAACCGTTTGGAGACATCTATATAGTACGTCACTTTCTGAGACTCCCCGCCCCCTTCACGCGTCGTAACGCTGCCGTGTGCACCACTTCCATAGCCCCTGACAGTACGTTAGTTTTGAGAAAATCCCTCTTATCTATTATGGACACATCAATGTTTTCGCTCATTGCATATATGCGTTGAATCGTAATTAGCAAGTGAAATACAGGTACACGTGTAACTAATAATACAAAATAACGATACGTGTCTATATGTTTAGATTCTGAACTTTTAATAGGTGTAATGATTGACGGGGGGGCAGTATTGCGCGGGTATTCTCGCAGGGCTATCGATCGGGGTTTCAGTCCACCTAGGCCTATTAAGGTTTTTAAAATTTGAACAATCTCGTCCACACTACCCGTTTCTTTTCTGAACAGACTCTTGTTTTAGTCGTTACATAAAGCTTGCCCAGAATCACCCCACCCCATGTCACGCTGACCCTACCCATCCATTAAGCGTGACGTACTGTATGAATGACCAACCCAATGTCAGAGTATTTGCAATATTTGTCTTTAAAAAATGCATTGCTGCGCTGCTGTTAATATTTGCAATACTTTTTTGAAGTAGCTTAGATACGTGCAGTATTTTAGATGTAATCATGTATTTACACAGGCCCGTAGCATCGATGATGTTTAAGGTGCGTTTTTCGACCTCCAACAAATTTCTACCAACAGATCGTCGAGGATTGTGTTGGAAACATTTGCCGTCGTTGGGGGATAATGTTGGACAGCGTTCAAACTAATTTGTTACGTCACATTTTTATTTCAAACGAAATTCTTCCCTCCGTCAACCGGAACTACTTCACCCCAACCGGAACCCTTCTGCCTCTGCGGGGGGTACATAAGCATCCAACGAAACCCACTCCCCCATCTACGGGCCTGATTGCAAATGTCAATACCACTGTTTAAAATATTAATATATTGCGCTCCTTCCTGCAAGTAATTTCTCCTGTAGCCAGTGACCACGGGACAGACCAGACGACACCTCGTACTTCTTCTGGTTCCACAGGACCGACCAGACGATACCTCGGACTTCTTCTGGATCCACGGGACCGACCAGACGACACCTCGGACTTCTTCTAGACTTGCCTTAAGTTTTAGTGGTAACCAAAAAAACAGCAGAAGAAACATTGGATAACCGTGTGACTTGTGGTCCAAGTATTTATAATATTGACGTGGTGCGTGTGCGTGTATATATATATATATATATACACGTCAGACATCGTCGCTTCCAATGTAGTTATATATATGCATGTATATATATATATATATATGCATGTATATATATATATAATTACATAGGAAGCGGCGATGTGTGACGAGTGGATTAACAAACGGATGCAGCACCCAACAGGTTGCCTCAGCCGATATAGACCTTATTATTAATTGCGCTTGTTAAATAAAACTTTATCTTAATTACTAACAATATTCACTTTAAAAACAGGCACGTACGAATTTGTGCTTGGTACGCACGCACCAAACACATACGTTGACACCCGCACACGCTCACACACGCACACGCATAACACACACACAAACACTCGCACACACACACACACTCAATTGTTTATGCTTATATACTCCACAGCAATCTGATTTCCACATTCAAATATTTTATTCATCTATTTAACAAATCACAATAACAAATCAATATAATAATTAGCATCAAACTGCCATATAATAATTACTCTCGTTTAAATTATATATCTAAACTGTACAATATTCACAACTATTAACAACATTTTAAAACGTAGGCGATCTCTAATACGTACGCACACGTATATACACGAATTAGTAATGTCAATATGACATACACTCATAAAACGCTCATACTGCTTTTTATTAATGGTTTCGAGTGTATTACCACACTGATATGACTCCCGTGTCTGCTGCCGTATTGGGCTTCACTACAGACATCTCATACTAAACATCACTCACTTATCAAAACCTCATTCACTCTTCTAAACCTCAATCACTCGTTGCTGCATTCACCGACTCGCACATTCACTGAGTCGATCACGTGCGACCCCCTGAGCGTGCACGCTCTACCGACAGCTGCGATATTCATAGCACAACAAAGTCAACTGATCAGATCCTTTAAAATAATATAATTTACGTTAATAAATTGCATCTGCATATATGATATAACTACATCAATATTTTACACATATAGACCCAATACCTACAAAATATAAACTATAAATACTCTTTCAGAATATAGCATATTTATCAACAACAACATCGACTACCCTGCTTGGTAAGCATCGTGATACACCGTATTGATTTCATAACTTATGTTAATAAATCATCTCTAAACTTTACACACAGAGGGAAACCCTAAAAATTATTATATATACACATGCGTCGTCATTTCCATATAAATTAATTTAAAAAATACCAACTAATATAGCAGACTTGGTCTGTGTGATGTCCGTATGCTATGGTCTAGTCCCAGACAGGAGCTGGACCGTTGTCGTTGGTGTCCCGTTTGTCGGTCATGGCGGGCATGGCGTTCTTGAGAGACGGCGTGGCACACACACACGCGATGGCCAATCTCTCGTAGTCATACCTGTACAGGTAGTTGCCGTCTTCATCCAAGTCACGACAACGCCGGAGCACCTTGAAGCTGTGGTTGACGGGCTCACAGCGACCGTCTCCCCCGCAGTGTCCACACCTTTTGGCCGGACAGACAACCTCGGGCATGATCTCAGGGTGACGGACCTTATCTATGTTGGCCGTGTACTCGAACTTGCACAGGGCTCGTTCCTCGACTGCATCTTCCATGTTGACGTCAGGGACCGAGTCGATGGTGTGTGGGCGGATGTCGCGGGATCTGACGGTGCATCGCTGGTCTCGTGTGGTACCTCGTCCCGTGGAGGTTGTCGGTCGCGATGTGGAGGTAACGGTGCTCGCCGGTATCTCCCGGGATGTCGCCGTACTCGATGTCGTTGGAGACGTCTCCCGAATGGCCCGTCGGAGTCGGCTGAGGGTCACCGTTGCTGCAGCCGATGCCTTTGCGGTCGTCGAGGCAGCTAACGTTTCTCTTGCAGTGGCTAAGCGTGTTCTTATAACAGAGGTCGGCGGCGTTGCTGTTTTCTTCGTTGAATGCGTTATCACATCAGCTGAAGTCGATGACGTCACTTCCGTGGCGGTGATCGTGTCCACGTTGACACCTCGCGTGGATGACGGCACTCTCGTGGGCTGGAAAGTGGAGTCCGGTGTCCTCGTGCCCTCTCCTGTCGTTTGTCGCGTTGACGGTGACATCACTGGCAGGTGGTTACCGGACAGCGGCAGCGACATCGACAGCGTGAAACACGTCAATAGCGTCACCAAATGGGTTATCTGAAACATAGAAAAAAACACAAGTTACATTCTGTACAAGACTGAGTCGTTGCTGAAAGCCACAATAGCTGTCGTTGCCTGACACAATGCCTTTTTAACGCAGCGGCTTCCCAACATGTGCTAAACACTATCGCTTGCCAAAGAGTTAGAGGCAGCAACAAGTGTAGTTCCCACGGTCCATGGTGAACGGACGTGCAACATTAGCTATAAATGACCCACGACGATAGAGCCACATCCTGAAATCGGATATGTTGGTGGCCATGGACTTGACACAGCTTGGTAATTAGGCGCCCGCCCTATAATAATAATAATGGTTTATTACAGAGACTATGATACATTTCAATCAATGTGTATATATATATATATATATATATATATATATATATAAAATGTGTCAAATACTGCCATAGAAGCGTTGATCCAAATGCAAGTGTAGATACAGAATATCATGCATTTTACTAATTCCGTATATAGCCAAACTGAACGCTGTAAAATTGATTGCAAAGTGCTTATTGCACGTATTTACGGTATCCACGAAAACGGTTCCTATGTCAGATCATAGATTCATTGTCAAAGTAGACATAAGCACTTCATTCAAACACAGGCCAGGCACACAGTAGACATACCATTTCATTCAAACACAAGCCAAATTACTTAAACTATACCTTAAATATAAACATGATAATTACCTTCATGTTGCTGTGCAAATTATTCGACCAAGTCACGTCTATGTAATGAGTTCCCTTTGTCGTCTGTGTTAATCCTGGACAGGTGCTCGTGTATACAGTGTTCCTCTCACTCCAGGTACGACTGAATGAATGGCTGTGCTTAGTGTCTGCTCATTTTATATTGTAACCACAGCTACGGCAAATATTACTAAATATACCATGAGGAATTCCCGCAGTTGGAACATGGTCAACTCCGTCCCTTTACCCTGGCTGCTTCCGGGAGTCCGGAACTGTTCGACTGACGCACTGGTGCGGAACTATCAGCGTAAAGGATTGCCGGTTTTTACACAAAACGCCGTCTCGACACAGCCTGCGTTTTTATAGATCTACGTTTTTATACTAACAATTACGTGTTTTAGGGAGAAGTACCTTTAATTATTAGTTCATAGCGTTCCGGTGGCGTCGTGGTTATCCTGTTAGCAATCACTGTGAGAATATTTCGTGAAACTGGAGTCTCGGACAGAGCTTAGTGCGAAGAACACGGGGAATACTCAATACTGGCGGATTCACGGAAGGAATATGTGATAAGGTTTACCGAGACTATGCAGGAATAACAATGACGAGGTAACACATGGGGTATCTAACAGACTGATATTAACAAACTGAGAGTAATAGTTGCACATAAACTAAATGTCCTAAAACACGTGCCGACGGTAACGGTTAACCGCGCCACGGCATTCAGCGCGGTATTTTGCTTGTGTGACGAAAAACCGCGTCGGTTTGTTTTTTCCTAACATCTTCGGACTAGAGCAATTCAATGTCACACCAAAACA
This sequence comes from Paraescarpia echinospica, assembly GCA_020002185.1. Lineage (NCBI taxonomy): Eukaryota > Metazoa > Annelida > Polychaeta > Sabellida > Siboglinidae > Paraescarpia > Paraescarpia echinospica. Next base: position 56,303,034 of record CM034532.1, read on the forward strand.
GCACCTGTGATTTGTCCAAGAGTAAATTTACATCGGGGTATTTTTTTTTAATCGCTAACGGACTTAATTAAGCTTAATCGTTAATCAGATCCCATCCTAAAAAGTAATTGTCCAATTTGGTAAAAAGAAAAAACTATTAAAGAAAACAATTATTTTTATTAGTTAAGAGATTGTAGATATTTCTAGTCCTAGTGGCAACTAATTCGAGTCTAATTTATACTTTGTGCCATTCTTCAGCATCACATCACTCTTTCAGGTTTAAGTATGCGCGCTAGACTAATAATATAACAATTATCTACTCTTACGATTATTACATGACCCGATATAGGCCTACTTATTAATGTGTGTATATTATTATTATTTATTTTTGTTGCAGTAACGTCTCAGTCAAGAGAACACGGCATCAGATGATAGTAAGGTTTTTGTAGCATCTGGTTGGCCACCAGACAATTTAGTCCAGAGCAAGCCATATACGTATATAACACTAGAATGGCCCTACATATATGAACCCAAGCATGTGGTTTGATCTCATTATGACCCAAGAACCCAGGCAGTGGCCCTCGGAATCCAAACTTAGTACATGCGCCTCTTGGTGGCTCTGAAACCCCAGACTTACGCCCGATTGCCTTCGGGTGACGCCTCGTAATGGCAAAGAGGAACAAATATATAATATGAAGAAATTCGTTCCTAGAATAATGTCTACGGAAAAGACGATGAGAGGCATCTTCCTCAGAGAGTGTACAGAGTCGATATTCCGTGGCTTCTGACCTAATATAACTAAACAGTTATTGACAAGTTAAGCGGAGTTTACACTTTCTGTGTCACACTTCCTAAACTATCGACATATTCCGACACAGGGTACCGGAACATGTTTTGGTGACAAAGGAAGTCCGTCCTATGTGTTATGATTCCACAGACAGTTATTTATGTAATTTATAATGTTTGGCACTGACTATTTTATCACGTGAAACACGTTAGATCCTCGATTTCGCAATTCACTCAGTGATCACTCATTCTGGGGAGGAAATGTTCATTATATCAGTTTCCCCCGTTACGACCCTGTACATTAGTTCAAATTAATTGAAATATAATTAATTGATGTAAATTAATTAATAATAATTAATTTCTTAACCATGCAATTAACTATAATATGTAATTTGGTGTTAATTTTTATTGTTTCTGTTGTTATTATTAGTGCAATATAGACTCTATGTTATGCATTAGAGCGGAACCGTTTGGAGACATCTATATAGTACGTCACTTTCTGAGACTCCCCGCCCCCTTCACGCTTCGTAACGCTGGCGTGTGCACCACTTCAATAGCCCCTAACAGTACGTTAGTTTTGAGAAAATCCCTCTTATCTGTTATGGACACATCAATGTTTTCGCTCATCGCATATATGCGTTGAATCGTAATTAGCAAGTGAAATACAGGTACACGTGTAACTAATAATACAAAATAACGATACGTGTCTATATGTTTAGATTCTGAACTTTTAATAGGTGTAATGATTGACGGGGGGGGGCAGTATTGCGCGGGTATTCTCGCAGGGCTATCGATCGGGGTTTCAGTCCACCTAGGCCTATTAAGGTTTTTTTAATTTGAAAAATCTAGTCCACACTACCCGTTTCTTTTCTGAACAGACTCTTGTTTTAGTCGTTACATAAAGCTTGCCCAGAATCACCCCACCCCATGTCACGCTGACCCTACCCATCCATTAAGCGTGACGTACTGTATGAATGACCAACCCAATGTCAGAGTATTTGCAATATTTGTCTTTAAAAAATGCATTGCTGCGCTGCTGTTAATATTTGCAATACTTTTTTGAAGTAGCTTAGATACGTGCAGTATTTTAGATGTAATCATGTATTTACACAGGCCCGTAGCATCGATGATGTTTAGGGTGCGTTTTTCGACCTCCAACAGATTTCCACCAACATATCGTCGAGGATTGTGTTGGAAACATTTGCCGTCGTTGGGGGATAATGTTGGACAGCGTTCAAACTAATTTGTTACGTCACATTTTTATTTCAAACGAAATTCTTCCCTCGGTCAAGCGGAACTGCTTCACCCCAACCGGAACCCTTCTGCCTCTGCGGGGGGTACATAAGCATCCATCGAAACCCACTCCCCCGTCTACGGGCCTGATTGCAAATGTCAATACCACTGTTTAAAATATTCATGTATTGCGCTCCTTCCTGCAACTAATTTCTGCTGTAGCCAGTGACCACGGGACCGACCAGACGACACCTCTGACTTCTTCTAGACTTGTCTTAAGTTTTAGTGGTAACCAAAAAAACAGCACAAGAAACATTGAATAACCGTGTGAATTGTGATCCAAGTATTTATAATATTGACGTGGTGCGTGTGCGTGTATATATATATATGTATATATATATATATATACATATATATATGTATATATATATATATACATATATATACACGTCAGACATCGTCGCTTCCAATGTAGTTATAGATATGCATGTATATATATATATATATATATAATTACATTGGAAGCGGCGATGTGTGACGAGTAGATTAACAAACGTATGCAGCACCCAACAGGTTGCCTCAGCCGTTATAGACCTTATTATTAATTACGCTTGTTAAATAAAACTTTATCTTAATTACTAACAATATTCACTTTAAAAACAGGCACGTACGATTGTGTGCTTCGTACGCACGCACCAAACACATACGCTGACACCCGCACACGCACACACACGCACACGCATAACACACACACACACACACTCAATTGTTGATGCTTATATACTCCACAACAATCCGATTTCCACATTCATATATTTTATTCATCTATTTAACAAATCACAATAACAAATCAATACAACAATTAGCATCAAACTGCCATATAATAATTACTCTCGTTTAAATTATATATCTAAACTGTATAATATTCACAACTATTAACAAATTTGTAAAACGTAGGCGATCTCTAATACGTACGCACACGTATATACATGCATTAGTAAAGTCAATATGACATACATTCATAAAACGCTCATACTGCTTTTATTAATGGTTTCGAGTGTATTACCACACTGATATGACTCCCGTGTCTGCTGCCGTATTGGGCTTCACTACAGACATCTCATACTAAACATCACTCACTTATCAACACCGCATTCATTCTTCTAAACCTCAATCACTCGTTGCTGCATTCACCGACTCGCACATTCACTGAGTCGTGCACGTGCGACCCCCTGAGCGTGCACGCTCTACCGACAGCTATGATATCCATAGCAAAACAAAGTCAACTGATCAGGTCCTTTATATTAATTTAATTTACGTTAATAAATTACCTGTGTATATATGATATCACTACATCAATATTTTACATGCATAGACACAATACATACAAAATATAAACTATCAATACTCTTTCAGAATATAGCATATTTCTCAACATCAACAACAACATCGACTAACCTGCTTGGTTAGCATCGTGATACACCGTATCGATTTCATAACTTATGTTAATAAATCATCTGTAACTATTATACAGAGCAACCCTATAAATTTTTATATTTACATATGCGTCGTCATTTCGATATAAATTAATTTAAAAAATCACAACTCATAATATAGCAGACTTGGTCTGTGTGATGTCCGTATGCTATGGTCTAGTCCCAAACAGGAGCCGGGCCGTCGTCGGTTTCCCGTCTGCCGGTCATGGAGGGCATTGCGTCCTTGAGAGCCGGCGTGGCACACACACACGCGATGGTCAGTCTCTCGTAGTCATACCTGTACAGGTAGTTGCCGTGGTCATCCAAGTCACGACAACGCCGTAGCACCTTGAAGCTATGGTGGACGGGCTCACAGCGACCGTCTCCCCCGCAGTGTCCACACCTTTTGGCCGGACAGACGACCTCGGGCATGATCTCAGGGTAACGGACCTTGTCTATGTTGGCCGTGTACTCGAACTTGCACAGGGCTCGTTCCTCGACTGCATCTTCCGTGTTGGAGTCAGGGACCGAGTCGATGATGTGTGGGCGGATGTCGCGGGATCTGACGGTGCATCGCTGGTCTCGTGTTGACCCTCGTCTCGTGGAGGTTGTTGTTATAACAGAGGTCGGCGGAGTTGCTGTTGTCTTCGTCGAATGCGTTGTCACGCCAACTGAAGTCGATGACGTCACTTCCGTCGCGCTGGTCGCGTCCAGTTTGATACCTTGCGTGGATGACGGCACTATCGTGGGCTCGAAAGTGGAGTCCGGTGTCCTCGTGCCCTCTCCTGTCGTCTGTCGGGTCGACGGTGACGTCACTGGCAGGGGGTTACCGGACAGCGGCAGTGACAGCGACAGCGTGAAACACGTCAACAGCGTCACCAAATGTGTTATCTGAAACATAGAGAAAAACTTAAGTTACCTTCTGAACAAGACTGAGTCGTTGTTGAAAAAAATAATAGCTGTCGTTATCTGACAAAATGTTTTTTAACGCTGCAGCTTCGAAACCGATGCTGAACACGATCGTTTGCTAGACACAGAAACAAGTGCAGCTCAATCTATTGTAAATACAGAATATCATGCATTTTACTAATTCATTACAAAGCCAAACTGAACTCAGTAAAAATGACTGTAAAATGCTTACTGCACCTAGTTACGGTATCCATGAGAACGGTTCCTATGTCAGATCATAGTTTCACTGTCAATGTAGACACAACCACTTCATTCAAACACAAGTTAAATTAGTTGAACTAAACCGTAAATATAAACATAATAATTACCTTCATGTTGCTGTGCAAACTATTCGACCAAGTGACGTCTATGTAATGACTTCACTCTGTTCGTCTATGTTAATCCGTGATTGCTTAGTGTCTGCTCACTTTATATTGTAGCCCCAGCTACGGCAAATATTACTAAATGTATCCTGAGGAATTCCCGCACCAGGAACACGGACAACGCCGGCCCGTTCCCCAGCGCCTAGAAGGTTCCGGGAGTCCAGAACGGTTCCATTGACGCACTAGCGCGGAACTATCAGCTAAACGGATGGCCGGTTTTACACAAGAACGCCGTCTCGTTACAGCCTCTTTCTTTACATACCTACTGTTTTATACTAATAATGACATGTTTTAGGGGGAAGTAACTTTAATTATTAGTTCATAGCGTTCCGGTGGCGTCGTGGTTATCCTGTTAGCAATCACAGTGAGAATATTTCGTGAAACTGGAGACTCGGACTGAGCTGAGCGCGGAGAACACAGGGATTACTCAATACTGGCGGATTCACGCAAGGAATATATAATTATGTTTACTGAGTCTATACAGGGATAACAATGACGACGTTAACATATGAGGTATCTAATAGAAACCGCATAAACAAACTGGGACTGATAGTCGGATACGAAATGCCCTAATATACAGCGGAGACAGTAAACCTCGCCAGTAAGCGGCATTCAGTTCGGTATTTTGTTAGTGTGGCAGAAAACAGCGGTGGTTTGTTTTATCCTAACACCTTTGGAACATGTGCAATTTAATGTCACACAAAAATTGCACCGGTGATTGGTCCATCAGTAAATTTGCATCGGGGTATTTTTTTTGGAGAATCGCTTACGGACACTAACACGGCAAATCAGCGGCATATCTAAGATTTCGTAAAGGGAGAGGCCGTGGGGGACGAAGCTTAATTAATGTTCATTATTTTCCACGCTAAATTGTTGTGGTGCAATTGGTTAAAAGGAAAAGTTAGGGCCTATTAAAGAAAACAATGATTTTTTGTTTTAAGAGATTGTAAAGCATTTTATAGTGGCAACTAATTTGAGTTTAATTTATTCATACTTTAGCATCACATTAGTTTGCATTGTTAAAAGTGCACACTAGATTAATTATCAAGTAAGAGTAAAGGTAAATTTTTATATAGCGCAATATCCAGTCCTTAGAAATCCTCAAAGCGCTTTATACTTTACTCCTTTATACTTTAATCGAACACCATGTCGACTTCTCTCGGAAGCATACATCCATGCTGCAATTAATGCGCAAAGATTAGTCGTACACATCTATCCACTACATCCATACAGCTAAGTGAGCTGGGCCAACGTAGAGTGAACGAATTTGCACAATGATCGACACCGCAGCATAGGATGTCTCGGTCGAGAGTGCGTAGCTCTGACCACTGCAATACTGCGCTCCACACAAGAGTAATACAATATATGTCAGGTGTCCATTTCTCTGCGCATTCGATTACTAGATGACCTGAATTAGGCTCACAGACTAATGTGTGTGTGTGTATATATATATATATATATCGTAGGCACGGGAATAAGGGGTAGCTGCCCCCTGTAATTTATCCGGGGGGCAGACATATGGTTGTGCCCCACCCCAATTAAATGTGAGCGTGAATGTATGTTTTTGTGGCGAGCATCAATGGTTTTTTGAAATATAAATGTTATGGGACGATTAATGTGTATTTTTGTTGTTTGTGAAAGGTGCGAGCAAGTTTAGGGCAGACATATGGGTTTCTGCCCCCTCTCGCAGTAATAGGCGGCGCGGCGGCGAATTATTTTTCCGAAGCACCCCCCCCCCTCCCCCGTCTTCGGGTGTCATCATTTCAGCCGAGAGAGCGGAGAGAAGCTGGAGAAGGTCAATTGACAGCAGCGGCGAGACGTAAAAAAATGTCAACAGCACTCCCCCCGTGTTCAGATGTCATGAGTTTCCAGACAGCCATAAGGTCAAGGAAGATGTGAAGATATGCGGCGGCGCGGCGGCGAACATTTTTCAGTGGTGCTGAAGCTCCTGTAGCCCCCCCCCCCTCTCCAATACGAATTTCGTTCCCGCGCCACTGATATATATTATTTTCGCAAAAACGTCTGAGTCAAGAGAACACCGCATCTGTTGGTAATTTAGATTTCTTCTTTGGCCACCAGAAGGTCAATTTGGTCCAGAGCGAGACATATGTATGACACAATAGAATCGTCATGCATAGAAACCCAAGCATGGTGGCTGGACTCTATTGTGCACCATGGAACCACACAGTGACCTTCGGTATCCAAGCAAAGTACTCGCGTCTGTTGATGGCTCAGAAACCCCGGACTTACGCCCGATTGCCTTCGGGTGACGCCTAGTAATGGCAAAGAGGAACAAAGCCTAAATGAAGAAATTCCCTCCACGAATACTGTCATCGGAAATAGCAGTGAGATGTATCTTCCACATAGAGAGTACAGTGTCGGTATTCTGTGGCAGCTGACGTAATATAACTAAAAATTATTGACAAGTAAAGCGGAGTTTACACTTTCTGTGTCACACTTCCTAAACTATTGAATTGATAGGACACGCAGTCCCGGAGTATGTTTTGGTGACACATTAAGGTGTCCGACGTGTGATCACTCCAGTGTTATTTATATAATTTATAATGTCCTTCACGGCATAATAGCTGAGTTATTTACTTTACACACTTCACACATTCCGGGAAACTTTCATTTTATCAGTTTTCTGCGTTACGACCTGATAAATTAGTGCAAATTAATTTAAGTAACATTATTTATTTAATGTAAATAAATTAATTAATTAATGTAATACATCTTATATTATGTTTGAATCATATTGTATTATTCATTTGCCTAATAAAAATCGTATATTTGTTGAATGTGAAATATTAGCTATGATATTCTATTATTTTAATGTTGTTGTTATTGTTGATATTATTATTAATGAAATGTTGACTCTACGCTAAACATTAGAGCGGAACCGTAATCGGCAATCCATATAGTACGTCACTTAAAGAGACCCCCCACCCCTTGTAGCGATTCCCAACGCTGGCATGTACACCCACTCCCTACTCCCTAAAAGTACGTTTGTTTTTAGAAAAACCCTCTTATCTATTATGGGCACATCAATGTTTTTGCTCGTCGCATATATGCGTTGAATCGTAATTAACAAATACAATACAGGTACACGTGTAACTAATAATACAAAATAACACTATGTATCTATATGTTTAGATTCTGAACTTTAAATAGGTGTAATGATTGATGGCGTGAGGGCAGTATTGGACTGGTAATCGCGCCGTGCTGTCGATCGGGGTTTCAGTCCACCAAGGCCTACTGAGATTTTGGAAATTTGTCGTTTTAATCGTTACATAAAGCTTGCCCAGAAACACCCCACCCCGTGTCACGCTGACCCAAAGATCCCTACCCATCCATTAAGCGTGACGTACTGTAAGAATGACCAACCTAATGTCAGAGTATTTGCAATATTTGTCTTTAAAAAATGCATTGCTGCGCTGCTGTTAATATTTGCAATACTTTTTTGAAATAGTTTAGATACTTGCAATATTTTATATGTAATTATTGTATTTACACTGGCCCGAAGCATGGTTGATGTTTGGGGTGCGTTTTTCGGCCTCCAACAAATTTCCACCAACAGATCGTTGAGGATTGTGTTGGACACATTCGCCGTCGAGATAATGGGGGGTAATGTTGGACAGCGTTCAAATTAATTTGTCACATTTTATTTCAAACGAAATTCTTCTCTCCGTCAATCGGAACTACTTCACACCAACCTGAACACTTTTCCCTCCGCGGGGGTACATAAGCATCCATCGAAACCCACTCCCCCATCTACGGGCCTGATTGAAATGTCAATACCACTGTTTAAAATACTAATGTATTGCGCTCCTTCCTGCAAATAATTTTTGCTGTAGCCAGTGACCACAAGACGACACCTCGGACTTCTTCTGGTTCCACGGGACCGACCAGACGACACCACGGACTTCTCCTGGTTGCACTGTTTCCCCAAGACTTGCGTTAAGTTTTAGTGTTAACCAAAAACAAGTATTTATAATATTGTCGTGATGCGTGTGCGTGTATATATATATATATATATATATATACATATATATAATTACATAGACAGCGGCGATGTATGACGAGTGGATCAACAAACGGATGCAGCACCCAACAGGCTGCCTCAGTCGATATAGACCTTATTATTAATTGCGCTTGTTAAATAAAACGTTATCTTAATTACTAACAATATTCACTTTAAAAACAGGAACGTACAAATTTGTGTTTGGTACGCACGCACCAAACACATACGTTGACACCCGCACACGCACACACACGCACACGCATAACACACACACACACACACACACACACACACACACACACACACACGCACTCAATTGTTGATGCTTATATAATCCACAACAATCTGATTTCCACATTCATATATTTTATTCATCTATATAACAAATCACAATAACAAATCAATACAACAATTAGCACCAAACTGCCATATAATAATTACTCTCGTTTAAATTATATATCTAAACTGTATAATATTCACAACTATTAACAAATTTGTAAAACGTAGGCGATCTCTAATATGTACGCACACGTATATACACGCATTAGTAAAGTCAATATGATATACATTCTTAAAACGCTCATACTGCTTTTATTAATGGTTTCGAGTGTATTACCACACTGATATGACTCCCGTGTCTGCTGCCTTATTGGGCTTCACTACAGACATCTCATACTAAACATCACTCACTTATCAACACCGCATTCATTCTTCTAAACCTCAATCACTCGTTGCTGCATTCACCGACTCGCACATTCACTGAGTCGTGCACGTGCGATCCCCTGAGCGTGCACGCTCTACCGACAGCTATGATATCCATAGCAAAACAAAGTCAACTGATCAGGTCCTTTATATTAATTTAATTTACGTTAATAAATTACCTGTGTATATATGATATCACTACATCAATATTTTACATGCATAGACACAATACATACAAAATATAAACTATCAATACTCTTTCAGAATATAGCATATTTCTCAACATCAACAACAACATCGACTAACCTGCTTGGTTAGCATCGTGATACACCGTATCGATTTCATAACTTATGTTAATAAATCATCTGTAACTATTATACAGAGCAACCCTATAAATTATTATATTTACATATGCGTCGTCATTTCCATATATATTAATTTAAAAAATACCAAATCATAATATAGCAGACTTGGTCTGTGTGATGTCCGTATGCTATGGTCTAGTCCCAAACAGGAGCCGGGCCGTCGTCGGTTTCCCGTCTGCCGGTCATGGAGGGCATTGCGTCCTTGAGAGCCGGCGTGGCACACACACACGCGATAGTCAGTCTCTCGTAGTCATACCTGTACAGGTAGTTGCCGTGGTCATCCAAGTCACGACAACGCCGTAGCACCTTGAAGCTATGGTGGACGGGCTCACAGCGACCGTCTCCCCCGCAGTGTCCACACCTTTTGGCCGGACAGACGACCTCGGGCATGATCTCAGGGTAACGGACCTTGTCTATGTTGGCCGTGTACTCGAACTTGCACAGGGCTCGTTCCTCGACTGCATCTTCCGTGTTAGAGTCAGGGACCGAGTCGATGATGTGTGGGCGGATGTCGCGGGATCTGACGGTGCATCGCTGGTCTCGTGTTGACCCTCGTCTCGTGGAGGTTGTTGTTATAACAGAGGTCGGCGGAGTTGCTGTTGTCTTCGTCGAATGCGTTGTCACGCCAACTGAAGTCGATGACGTCACTTCCGTCGCGCTGGTCGCGTCCAGTTTGATACCATGCGTGGATGACGGCACTATCGTGGGCTGGAAAGTGGAGTCCGGTGTCCTCGTGCCCTCTCCTGTCGTCTGTCGGGTCGACGATGACGTCATTGGCAGGTGATTACCGGACAGCGGCAGTGACAGCGACAGCGTGAAACACGTCAACAGCGTCACCAAATGTGTTATCTGAAACATAGAGAAAAACAAAAGTTACCTTCTAAACAAGACTGAGTCGTTGCTGAAAACAATAATAGCTATCGTTATCTGACAAAATGTTTTTTAACGCTGCAGCTTCGAAACCGGTGCTGAACACGATCGTTTGCTAGACACAGAAACAAGTGCAGCTCAACCTAGTGTAGATACAGAATATCATGCATTTTACTAATTCCTTACAAAGCCAAACTGAACTCAGTAAAAATGACTGTAAAATGCTTACTGCACCTAGTTACGGTATCCATGAGAACGGTTCCTATGTCAGATCATAGTTTCACTGTCAATGTAGACACAACCACTTCATTGAAACACAAGTCAAATTAGTTGAACTAAACCGTAAATATAAACATAATAATTACCTTCATGTTGCTGTGCAAACTATTCGACCAAGTGACGTCTATGTAATGACTTCACTCTGTTCGTCTATGTTAATCCGTGATTGCTTAGTGTCTGCTCACTTTATATTGCAGCCCCAGCTACGGCAAATATTACTAAATGTATCCTGAGGAATTCCCGCACCAGGAACACGGACAACGCCGGCGCGTTCCCCAGCGCCTAAGCAGGTTCCGGGAGTCCAGAACGGTTCCATTGACGTACTACCGAGGAAATATCAGCGAAACGGATGGCCGGTTTTACACAAGAACGCCGTCTCGTTACAGCCTCTTTCTTTACATACCTACTGTTTTATACTAACAATGACATGTTTTAGGGGGAAGTAACTTTAATTATTAGTTCATAGCGTTCCGGTGGCGTCGTGGTTATCCTGTTAGCAATCACAGTGAGAATATTTCGTGAAACTGGAGACTCGGACTGAGCTGAGCTCGGAGAACACAGGGATTACTCAATACTGGCGGATTCACGCAAGGAATATATAATTATGTTTACTGGGTCTATACAGGGATAACAATGACGACGTTAACATATGAGGTATCTAATAGAAACCGCATTAACAAACTGGGACTGATAGTCGGATACTAAATGCCCTAATATACAGCGGTGACAGTAAACCTCGCCAGTAAGCGGCATTCAGTTCGGTATTTTGTTAGTGTGGCAGAAAACAGCGGTGGTTTGTTTTATCCTAACACCTTTGGAACATGTGCAATTTAATGTCACACAAAAACTGCACCGGTGATTGGTCCATTAGTAAATTTGCATCGGGGTATTTTTTTTGGAGAAACGCTTACGGACACTAACACGGCAAATCAGCGGCATATCTAAGATTTCGTAAAGGGAGAGGCCGCGGGGGACGAAGCTTAATTAATGTTCATTATTTTCCACGCTAAATTGTTGTGGTGCAATTGGTTAAAAGGAAAAGTTAGGGCCTATTAAAGAAAACTAATTTTTTGTTTTAAGAGATTGTAAAGCATTCTATAATGGCAACTAATTTGAGTTTAATTTATTCATACTTTAGCATCGCATTAGTTTGCATTGTTAAAAGTGCACACTAGATTAATTATCAAGTAAGAGTAAAGGTAAGTTTTTATATAGCGCAATATCCAGTCCTTAGAAATCCTCAAAGCGCTTTATACTTTACTCCTTTATACTTTAATCGAACACCATGTCGACTTCTCTCGGAAGCATACATCCACGCTGCAATTAATGCGCAAAGATTAGTCGTACACATCTATCCACTACATCCATACAGCTAAGTGAGCTGGGCCAACGTAGAGTGAACGAACTTGCACAATGTTCGACACCGCAGCATAGGTTGTCTCGGTCGAGAGTGCGAAGCTCTGACCACTGCACTACTGCGCTCCACACAAGAGTAATACAATATATTTCAGGTGTCCATTTCTCTGCGCATTCGATTACTAGATGACCTGAATTAGGGTCACAGACTAATGTGTGTGTATATATATATATATATATATATATATATATATATATATATATATATATCGTAGGCACGGGAATAAGGGGTACCTGCCACCTGGAATTTATCCGGGGGGCAGACATATGGTTGTGCCCCACCCCAATTAAATGTGAGCGTGAATGTATGTTTTTGTGGCGAGCATCAATGGCGTTTGGAAATATAAATGTTATGGGACGATGAATGTGTATTTTTGTTGTTTGTGAAAGGTGCGAGCAAGTTTAGGGCAGAAATATGGGTTTCTGCCCCCTCTCGCAGTAATAGGCGGCGCGGCGGCGAATTATTTTTCCGAAGCACCCCCCCCCCCTCCCCCGTCTTCGGGTGTCATCATTTCAGCCGAGAGAGCGGAGAGAAGCTGGAGAAGGTCAATTGACAGCAGCGGCGAGACGTAAAAAAAAGGTCAACAGCACTCCCCCGTGTTCAGATGTCATGAGTTTCCAGACAGCCATAAGGTCAAGGAAGATGTGAAGATTTGCGGCGGCGCGGCGGCGAACATTTTTCAGTGGTGCTGAAGCTCTTGTAACCCTCCCTCTCCAATACGAATTTCGTTCCCGCGCCACTGATATATATTATTTTCGCAAAAACGTCTGAGTCAAGAGAACACCGCATCTGTTGGTAATTTAGATTTCTTCTTTGGCCACCAGAAGGTCAATTTGGTCCAGAGCGAGACATATGTATGACACAATAGAATCGTCATGCATAGAAACCCAAGCATGGTGGCTGGACTCTATTGTGCACCATGGAACCACACAGTGACCTTCGGTATCCAAGCAATGTACTCGCGTCTGTTGATGGCTCAGAAACCCCGGACTTACGCCCGATTGCCTTCGGGTGACGCCTAGTAATGGCAAAGAGGAACAAAGCCTAAATGAAGAAATTCCCTCCACGAATACTGTCATCGGAAATAGCAGTGAGATGTATCTTCCACATAGAGAGTACAGTGTCGGTATTCTGTGGCAGCTGACGTAATATAACTAAAAATTATTGACAAGTAAAGCGGAGTTTACACTTTCTGTGTCACACTTCCTAAACTATTGAATTGATAGGACACGCAGTCCCGGAGTATGTTTTGGTGACACATTAAGGTGTCCGACGTGTGATCACTCCAGTGTTATTTATATAATTTATAATGTCCTTCACGGCATAATAGCTGAGTTATTTACTTTACACACTTCACACATTCCGGGAAACTTTCATTTTATCAGTTCTCTGCGTTACGACCTAATAAATTAGTGCAAATTAATTTAAGTAACATTATTTATTTAATGTAAATAAATAAATGAATTAATGTAATACATCTTATATTATGTTTGAATCATATTGTATTATTCATTTGCCTAATAAAAATCGTATATTTGTTGAATGTGAAATATTAGCTATGATATTCTATTGTTTTAATGTTGTTGTAATTGTTGATATTATTATTAATGAAATGTTGACTCTACGCTAAACATTAGAGCGGAACCGTAATCGGCAATCCATATAGTACGTCACTTAAAGAGACCCCCCACCCCTTGTAGCGATTCCCAACGCTGGCATGTACACCCACTCCCTACTCCCTAAAAGTTCGTTTGTTTTTAGAAAAACCCTCTTATCTATTATGGACACATCAATGTTTTTGCTCGTCGCATATATGCGTTGAATCGTAATTAACAAATACAATACAGGTACAGGTGTAACTAATAATACAAAATAACACTATGTATCTATAGGTTTAGATTCTGAACTTTTAATAGGTGTAATGATTGATGGCTTGAGGGCAGTATTGGGCTGGTAATCGCGCCGTGCTGTCGATCGGGGTTTCAGTCCACCAAGGCCTACTGAGATTTTGGAAATTTGTCGTTTTAATCGTTACATAAAGCTTGCCCAGAAACACCCCACCCCGTGTCACGCTGACCCAAAGATCCCTACCCATCCATTAAGCGTGACGTACTGTAAGAATGACCAACCTAATGTCAGAGTATTAGCAATATATGTCTTTAAAAAATGCATTGCTGCGCTGCTGTTAATATTTGCAATACTTTTTTGAAGAAGTTTAGATACTTGCAATATTTTAGATGTAATTCTTGTATTTACACTGGCCCGTAGCATGGTTGATGTTTGGGGAGCATTTTTCGGCCTCCAACAAATTTCCACCAACAGATCGTCGAGGATTGTGTTGGACACATTCGCCGTCGAGACAATGGGGGGTAATGTTGGACAGCGTTCAAATTAATTTGTCACATTTTATTTCAAACGAAATTCTTCTCTCCGTCAATCGGAACTACTTTACACCAACCTGAACCCTTTTGCCTCCGCGGGGGTACATAAGCATCCATCGAAACCCACTCCCCCATCTACGGGCCTGATTGCAAATGTCAATACAACCGTTTAAAATACTAATGTATTGCGCTCCTTCCTGCAAATAATTTCTGCTGTAGCCAGTGACCACAAGACGACACCTCGGACTTCTTCTGGTTCCACGGGACCGACCAGACGACACCTCGGACTTCTCCTGGTTGCGCTGTTTCCCTAAGACTTGCGTTAAGTTTTAGTGGTAACCAAAAACAAGTATTTATAATAATTATTGTCGTGATGCGTGTGCGTGTATATATATATATATATATATATATATATATACATATATATAATTACATAGACAGCGGCGATGTGTGACGAGTGGATCAACAAACGGATGCAGCACCAAACAGGCTGCCTCAGTCGATATAGTCCTTATTATTAATTGCGCTTGTTAAATAAAATGTTATCTTAATTACTAACAATATTCACTTTAAAAACAGGAACGTACAAATGTGTGCTTGGTACGCTCGCACCAAACACATACGTTGACACCCGCACACGCACACACACGCACACGCACACGCATAACACACACACACACACACACACACACACACACGCACTCAATTGTTGATGCTTATATAATCCACAACAATCTGATTTCCACATTCATATATTTTATTCATCTATATAACAAATCACAATAACAAATCAATACAACAATTAGCACCAAACTGCCATATAATAATTACTCTCGTTTAAATTATATATCTAAACTGTATAATATTCACAACTATTAACAAATTTGCTAAAACGTAGGCGATCTCTAATACGTACGCACACGTATATACATGCATTAGTAAAGTCAATATGACATACATTCATAAAACGCTCATACTGCTTTTATTAATGGTTTCGAGTGTATTACCACACTGATATGACTCCCGTGTCTGCTGCCGTATTGGGCTTCACTACAGACATCTCATACTAAACATCACTCACTTATCAACACCGCATTCATTCTTCTAAACCTCAATCACTCGTTGCTGCATTCACCGACTCGCACATTCACTGAGTCGTGCACGTGCGACCCCCTGAGCGTGCACGCTCTACCGACAGCTATGATATCCATAGCAAAACAAAGTCAACTGATCAGGTCCTTTATATTAATTTAATTTACGTTAATAAATTACCTGTGTATATATGATATCACTACATCAATATTTTACATGCATAGACACAATACATACAAAATATAAACTATCAATACTCTTTCAGAATATAGCATATTTCTCAACATCAACAACAACATCGACTAACCTGCTTGGTTAGCATCGTGATACACCGTATCGATTTCATAACTTATGTTAATAAATCATCTGTAACTATTATACAGAGCAACCCTATAAATTTTTATATTTACATATGCGTCGTCATTTCGATATAAATTAATTTAAAAAATCACAACTCATAATATAGCAGACTTGGTCTGTGTGATGTCCGTATGCTATGGTCTAGTCCCAAACAGGAGCCGGGCCGTCGTCGGTTTCCCGTCTGCCGGTCATGGAGGGCATTGCGTCCTTGAGAGCCGGCGTGGCACACACACACGCGATGGTCAGTCTCTCGTAGTCATACCTGTACAGGTAGTTGCCGTGGTCATCCAAGTCACGACAACGCCGTAGCACCTTGAAGCTATGGTGGACGGGCTCACAGCGACCGTCTCCCCCGCAGTGTCCACACCTTTTGGCCGGACAGACGACCTCGGGCATGATCTCAGGGTAACGGACCTTGTCTATGTTGGCCGTGTACTCGAACTTGCACAGGGCTCGTTCCTCGACTGCATCTTCCGTGTTGGAGTCAGGGACCGAGTCGATGATGTGTGGGCGGATGTCGCGGGATCTGACGGTGCATCGCTGGTCTCGTGTTGACCCTCGTCTCGTGGAGGTTGTTGTTATAACAGAGGTCGGCGGAGTTGCTGTTGTCTTCGTCGAATGCGTTGTCACGCCAACTGAAGTCGATGACGTCACTTCCGTCGCGCTGGTCGCGTCCAGTTTGATACCTTGCGTGGATGACGGCACTATCGTGGGCTCGAAAGTGGAGTCCGGTGTCCTCGTGCCCTCTCCTGTCGTCTGTCGGGTCGACGGTGACGTCACTGGCAGGGGGTTACCGGACAGCGGCAGTGACAGCGACAGCGTGAAACACGTCAACAGCGTCACCAAATGTGTTATCTGAAACATAGAGAACAACTTAAGTTACCTTCTGAACAAGACTGAGTCGTTGTTGAAAAAAATAATAGCTGTCGTTATCTGACAAAATGTTTTTTAACGCTGCAGCTTCGAAACCGATGCTGAACACGATCGTTTGCTAGACACAGAAACAAGTGCAGCTCAATCTATTGTAAATACAGAATATCATGCATTTTACTAATTCATTACAAAGCCAAACTGAACTCAGTAAAAATGACAATAAAATGCTTACTGCACCTAGTTACGGTATCCATGAGAACGGTTCCTATGTCAGATCATAGTTTCACTGTCAATGTAGACACAACCACTTCATTCAAACACAAGTTAAATTAGTTGAACTAAACCGTAAATATAAACATAATAATTACCTTCATGTTGCTGTGCAAACTATTCGACCAAGTGACGTCTATGTAATGACTTCACTCTGTTCGTCTATGTTAATCCGTGATTGCTTAGTGTCTGCTCACTTTATATTGTAGCCCCAGCTACGGCAAATATTACTAAATGTATCCTGAGGAATTCCCGCACCAGGAACACGGACAACGCCGGCCCGTTCCCCAGCGCCTAGAAGGTTCCGGGAGTCCAGAACGGTTCCATTGACGCACTAGCGCGGAACTATCAGCTAAACGGATGGCCGGTTTTACACAAGAACGCCGTCTCGTTACAGCCTCTTTCTTTACATACCTACTGTTTTATACTAATAATGACATGTTTTAGGGGGAAGTAACTTTAATTATTAGTTCATAGCGTTCCGGTGGCGTCGTGGTTATCCTGTTAGCAATCACAGTGAGAATATTTCGTGAAACTGGAGACTCGGACTGAGCTGAGCGCGGAGAACACAGGGATTACTCAATACTGGCGAATTCACGCAAGGAATATATAATTATGTTTACTGAGTCTATACAGGGATAACAATGACGACGTTAACATATACGGTATCTAATAGAAACCGCATAAACAAACTGGGACTGATAGTCGGATACGAAATGCCCTAATATACAGCGGAGACAGTAAACCTCGCCAGTAAGCGGCATTCAGTTCGGTATTTTGTTAGTGTGGCAGAAAACAGCGGTGGTTTGTTTTATCCTAACACCTTTGGAACATGTGCAATTTAATGTCACACAAAAACTGTACCGGTGATTGGTCCATCAGTAAATTTGCATCGGGGTATTTTTTTTGGAGAATCGCTCACGGACACTAACACGGCAAATCAGCGGCATATCTAAGATTTCGTAAAGGGAGAGGCCGTGGGGGACGAAGCTTAATTAATGTTCATTATTTTCCACGCTAAATTGTTGTGGTGCAATTGGTTAAAAGGAAATGTTAGGGCCTATTAAAGAAAACAATGATTTTTTGTTTTAAGAGATTGTAAAGCATTCTATAGTGGCAACTAATTTGAGTTTAATTTATTCATACTTTAGCATCACATTAGTTTGCATTGTTAAAAGTGCACACTAGATTAATTATCAAGTAAGAGTAAAGGTAAATTTTTATATAGCGCAATATCCAGTCCTTAGAAATCCTCAAAGCGCTTTATACTTTACTCCTTTATACTTTAATCGAACACCATGTCGACTTCTCTCGGAAGCATACATCCACGCTGCAATTAATTTCGCAAAGATTAGTCGTACACATCTATCCACTACATCCATACAGCTAAGTGAGCTGGGCCAACGTAGAGTGAACGAATTTGCACAATGTTCGACACCGCAGCATAGGTTGTCTCGGTCGAGAGTGCGTAGCTCTGACCACTGCACTACTGCGCTCCACACAAGAGTAATACAATATATGTCAGGTGTCCATTTCTCTGCGCATTCGATTACTAGATGACCTGAATTAGGCTCACAGACTAATGTGTGTGTGTGTATATATATATATATATATATATATATCGTAGGCACGGGAATAAGGGGTAGCTGCCCCCTGGAATTTATCCTGGGGGCAGACATATGGTTGTGCCCCACCCCAATTAAAGATGAGCGTGAATGTATGTTTTTGTGGCGAGCATCAATGTCGTTTGGAAATATAAATGTTATGGGACGATTAATGTGTATTTTTGTTGTTTGTGAAAGGTGCGAGCAAGTTTAGGGCAGACATATGGGTTTCTGCCCCCTCTCGCAATAATAGGCGGCGCGGCGGCGAATTATTTTTCCGAAGCACCCCCCCCCCTCCCCCGTCTTCGGGTGTCATCATTTCAGCCGAAAGAGCGGAGAGAAGCTGGAGAAGGTCAATTGACAGCAGCGGCGAGACGTAAAAAAATGTCAACAGCACTCCCCCGTGTTCAGATGTCATGAGTTTCCAGACAGCCATAAGGTCAAGGAAGATGTGAAGATTTGCGGCGGCGCGGCGGCGAACATTTTTCAGTGGTGCTGAAGCTCTTGTAACCCCCCCCTCTCCAATACGAATTTCGTTCCCGCGCCACTGATATATATTATTTTCGCAAAAACGTCTGAGTCAAGAGAACACCGCATCTGTTGGTAATTTAGATTTCTTCTTTGGCCACCAGAAGGTCAATTTGGTCCAGAGCGAGACATATGTATGACACAATAGAATCGTCATGCATAGAAACCCAAGCATGGTGGCTGGACTCTATTGTGCACCATGGAACCACACAGTGACCTTCGGTATCCAAGCAATGTACTCGCGTCTGTTGATGGCTCAGAAACCCCGGACTTACGCCCGATTGCCTTCGGGTGACGCCTAGTAATGGCAAAGAGGAACAAAGCCTAAATGAAGAAATTCCCTCCACGAATACTGTCATCGGAAATAGCAGTGAGATGTATCTTCCACATAGAGAGTACAGTGTCGGTATTCTGTGGCAGCTGACGTAATATAACTAAAAATTATTGACAAGTAAAGCGGAGTTTACACTTTCTGTGTCACACTTCCTAAACTATTGAATTGATAGGACACGCAGTCCCGGAGTATGTTTTGGTGACACATTAAGGTGTCCGACGTGTGATCACTCCAGTGTTATTTATATAATTTATAATGTCCTTCACGGCATAATAGCTGAGTTATTTACTTTACACACTTCACACATTCCGGGAAACTTTCATTTTATCAGTTTTCTGCGTTACGACCTGATAAATTAGTGCAAATTAATTTAAGTAACATTATTTATTTAAGGTAAATAAATTAATTAATTAATGTAATACATCTTATATTATGTTTGAATCATATTGTATTATTCATTTGCCTAATAAAAATCGTATATTTGTTGAATGTGAAATATTAGCTATGATATTCTATTGTTTTAATGTTGTTGTAATTGTTGATATTATTATTAATGAAATGTTGACTCTACGCTAAACATTAGAGCGGAACCGTAATCGGCAATCCATATAGTACGTCACTTAAAGAGACCCCCCACCCCTTGTAGCGATTCCCAACGCTGGCATGTACACCCACTCCCTACTCCCTAAAAGTTCGTTTGTTTTTAGAAAAACCCTCTTATCTATTATGGACACATCAATGTTTTTGCTCGTCGCATATATGCGTTGAATCGTAATTAACAAATACAATACAGGTACACGTGTAACTAATAATACAAAATAACACTATGTATCTATATGTTTAGATTCTGAACTTTTAATAGGTGTAATGATTGATGGCGTGAGGGCAGTATTGGGCTGGTAATCGCGCCGTGCTGTCGATCGGGGTTTCAGTCCACCAAGGCCTACTGAGATTTTGGAAATTTGTCGTTTTAATCGTTACATAAAGCTTGCCCAGAAACACCCCACCCCGTGTCACGCTGACCCAAAGATCCCTACCCATCCATTAAGCGTGACGTACTGTAAGAATGACCAACCTAATGTCAGAGTATTTGCAATATTTGTCTTTAAAAAATGCATTGCTGCGCTGCTGTTAATATTTGCAATACTTTTTTTAAGTAGTTTAGATACTTGCAATATTTTAGATGTAATTCTTGTATTTACACTGGCCCGTAGCATGGTTGATGTTTGGGGTGCGTTTTTCGGCCTCCAACAAAGTTCCACCAACAGATCGTTGAGGATTGTGCTGGACACATTCGCCGTCGAGATAATGGGGGGTAATGTTGGACAGCGTTGAAATTAATTTGACACATTTTATTTCAAACGAAATTCTTGTCTCCGTCAATCGGAACTACTTCACACCAACCTGAACCCTTTTGCCTCCGCGGGGGTACATAAGCATCCATCGAAACGAACTCCCCCATCTACGGGCCTGATTGCAAATGTCAATACAACCGTTTAAAATACTAATGTATTGCGCTCCTTCCTGCAAATAATTTCTGCTGTAGCCAGTGACCACAAGACGACACCTCGGACTTCTTCTGGTTCCACTGGACCGACCAGACGACACCTCGGACTTCTCCTGGTTGCGCTGTTTCCCTAAGACTTGCGTTAAGTTTTAGTGGTAACCAAAAACAAGTATTTATAATATTGTCGTGATGCGTGTGCGTGTATATATATATATATATATATATACATATATATAATTACATAGACAGCGGCGATGTGTGACGAGTGGATCAACAAACGGATGCAGCACCCAACAGGATGCCTCAGTCGATATAGACCTTATTATTAATTGCGCTTGTTAAATAAAATGTTATCTTAATTACTAACAATATTCACTTTAAAAACAGGAACGTACAAATGTGTGCTTGGTACGCACGCACCAAACACATACGTTGACACCCGCACACGCACACACACGCACACGCATAACACACACACACACGCACTCAATTGTTGATGCTTATATAATCCACAACAATCTGATTTCCACATTCATATATTTTATTCATCTATATAACAAATCACAATAACAAATCAATACAACAATTAGCACCAAACTGCCATATAATAATTACTCTCGTTTAAATTATATATCTAAACTGTATAATATTCACAACTATTAACAAATTTGTAAAACGTAGGCGATCTCTAATACGTACGCACACGTATATACACGCATTAGTAAAGTCAATATGATATACATTCATAAAACGCTCATACTGCTTTTATTAATGGTTTCGAGTGTATTACCACACTGATATGACTCCCGTGTCTGCTGCCGTATTGGGCTTCACTACAGACATCTCATACTAAACATCACTCACTTATCAACACCGCATTCATTCTTCTAAACCTCAATCACTCGTTGCTGCATTCACCGACTCGCACATTCACTGAGTCGTGCACGTGCGACCCCCTCAGCGTGCACGCTCTACCGACAGCTATGATATCCATAGCAAAACAAAGTCAACTGATCAGGTCCTTTATATTAATTTAATTTACGTTAAAAAATTACCTGTGTATATATGATATCACTACATCAATATTTTACATGCATAGACACAATACATACAAAATATAAACTATCAATACTCTTTCAGAATATAGCATATTTCTCAACATCAACAACAACATCGACTAACCTGCTTGGTTAGCATCGTGATACACCGTATCGATTTCATAACTTATGTTAATAAATCACCTGTAACTATTATACAGAGCAACCCTATAAATTATTATATTTACATATGCGTCGTCATTTCCATATAAATTAATTAAAAAAATCCCAACTCATAATATAGCAGACTTGGTCTGTGTGATGTCCGTATGCTATGGTCTAGTCCCAAACAGGAGCCGGGCCGTCGTCGGTTTGCCGTCTGCCGGTCATGGAGGGCATTGCGTCCTTGAGAGCCGGCGTGGCACACACACACGCGATGGTCAGTCTCTCGTAGTCATACCTGTACAGGTAGTTGCCGTGGTCATCCAAGTCACGACAACGCCGTAGCACCTTGAAGCTATGGTGGACGGGCTCACAGCGACCGTCTCCCCCGCAGTGTCCACACCTTTTGGCCGGACAGACGACCTCGGGCATGATCTCAGGGTAACGGACCTTGTCTATGTTGGCCGTGTACTCGAACTTGCACAGGGCTCGTTCCTCGACTGCATCTTCCGTGTTGGAGTCAGGGACCGAGTCGATGATGTGTGGGCGGATGTCGCGGGATCTGACGGTGCATCGCTGGTCTCGTGTTGACCCTCGTCTCGTGGAGGTTGTTGTTATAACAGAGGTCGGCGGAGTTGCTGTTGTCTTCGTCGAATGCGTTGTCACGCCAACTGAAGTCGATGACGTCACTTCCGTCGCGCTGGTCGCGTCCAGTTTGATACCTTGCGTGGATGACGGCACTATCGTGGGCTCGAAAGTGGAGTCCGGTGTCCTCGTGCCCTGTCCTGTCGTCTGTCGGGTCGACGGTGACGTCACTGGCAGGGGGTTACCGGACAGCGGCAGTGACAGCGACAGCGTGAAACACGTCAACAACGTCACCAAATGTGTTATCTGAAACATAGAGAAAAACTTAAGTTACCTTCTGAACAAGACTGAGTCGTTGCTGAAAAAAATAATAGCTGTCGTTATCTGACAAAATGTTTTTTAACGCTGCAGCTTCGAAACCGGTGCTGAACACGATCGTTTGCTAGACACAGAAACAAGTGCAGCTCAATCTATTGTAAATACAGAATATCATGCATTTTACTAATTCATTACAAAGCCAAACTGAACTCAGTAAAAATGACTGTAAAATGCTTACCTCACCTGGTTACTGTATCCATGAGAACGGTTCCTATGTCAGATCATAGTTTCACTGTCAATGTAGACACAACCACTTCATTCAAACACAAGTTAAATTAGTTGAACTAAACCGTAAATATAAACATAATAATTACCTTCATGTTGCTGTGCAAACTATTCGACCAAGTGACGTCTATGTAATGACTTCACTCTGTTCGTCTATGTTAATCCGTGATTGCTTAGTGTCTGCTCACTTTATATTGTAGCCCCAGCTACGGCAAATATTACTAAATGTATCCTGAGGAATTCCCGCACCAGGAACACGTACAACGCCGGCCCGTTCCACAGCGCCTAGAAGGTTCCGGGAGTCCAGAACGGTTCCATTGACGCACTAGCGCGGAACTATCAGCTAAACGGATGGCCGGTTTTACACAAGAACGCCGTCTCGTTACAGCCTCTTTCTTTACATACCTACTGTTTTATACTAATAATGACATGTTTTATGGGGAAGTAACTTTAATTATTAGTTCATAGCGTTCCGGTGGCGTCGTGGTTATCCTGTTAGCAATCACAGAGAGAATATTTCGTGAAACTGGAGACTCGGACTGAGCTGAGCGCGGAGAACACAGGGATTACTCAATACTGGCGGATTCACGCAAGGAATATATAATTATGTTTACTGAGTCTATACAGGGATAACAATGACGACGTTAACATATGAGGTATCTAATAGAAACCGCATAAACAAACTGGGACTGATAGTCGGATACGAAATGCCCTAATATACAGCGGAGACAGTAAACCTCGCCAGTAAGCGGCATTCAGTTCGGTATTTTGTTAGTGTGGCAGAAAATAGCGGTGGTTTGTTTTATCCTAACACCTTTGGAACATGTGCAATTTAATGTCACACAAAAACTGCACCGGTGATTGGTCCATCAGTAAATTTGCATCGGGGTATTTTTTTTGGAGAATCGCTTACGGACACTAACACGGCAAATCAGCGGCATATCTAAGATTTCGTAAAGGGAGAGGCCGTGGGGGACGAAGCTTAATTAATGTTCATTATTTTCCACGCTAAATTGTTGTGGTGCAATTGGTTAAAAGGAAAAGTTAGGGCCTATTAAAGAAAACAATGATTTTTTGTTTTAAGAGATTGTAAAGCATTCTATAGTGGCAACTAACTTGAGTTTAATTTATTCATACTTTAGCATCACATTAGTTTGCATTGTTAAAAGTGCACACTAGATTAATTATCAAGTAAGAGTAAAGGTAAGTTTTTATATAGCGCAATATCCAGTCCTTAGAAATCCTCAAAGCGCTTTATACTTTACTCCTTTATACTTTAATCGAACACCATGTCGACTTCTCTCGGAAGCATACATCCATGCTGCAATTAATACGCAAAGATTAGTCGTACACATCTATCCACTACATCCATACAGCTAAGTGAGCTGGGCAGCGTAGAGTGAACGAATTTGCACAATGTTCGACACCGCAGCATAGGTTGTCTCGGTCGAGAGTGCGTAGCTCTGACCACTGCACTACTGCGCTCCACACAAGAGTAATACAATATATGTCAGGTGTCCATTTCTCTGCGCATTCGATTACTAGATGACCTGAATTAGGCTCACAGACTAATGTGTGTGTATATATATATATATATATATATATATCGTAGGCACGGGAATAAGGGGTAGCTGCCCCCTGGAATTTATCCGGGGGGCAGACATATGGTTGCGCCCCACCCCAATTAAATGTGAGCGTGAATGTATGTTTTTGTGGCGAGCATCAATGGCGTTTGGAAATATAAATGTTATGGGACGATTAATGTGTATTTTTGTTGTTTGTGAAAGGTGCGAGCAAGTTTAGGGCAGAAATATGGGTTTCTGCCCCCTCTCGCAGTAATAGGCGGCGCGGCGGCGAATTATTTTTCCGAAGCACCCCCCCCCCTCCCCCGTCTTCGGGTGTCATCATTTCAGCCGAGAGAGCGGAGAGAAGCTGGAGAAGGTCAATTGACAGCAGCGGCGAGACGTAAAAAAATGTCAACAGCACTCCCCCGTGTTCAGATGTCATGAGTTTCCAGACAGCCATAAGGTCAAGGAAGATGTGAAGATTTGCGGCGGCGCGGCGGCGAACATTTTTCAGTGGTGCTGAAGCTCTTGTACCCCCCCCCTCTCCAATACGAATTTCGTTCCCGCGCCACTGATATATATTATTTTCGCAAAAACGTCTGAGTCAAGAGAACACCGCATCTGTTGGTAATTTAGATTTCTTCTTTGGCCACCAGAAGGTCAATTTGGTCCAGAGCGAGACATATGTATGACACAATAGAATCGTCATGCATAGAAACCCAAGCATGGTGGCTGGACTCTATTGTGCACCATGGAACCACACAGTGACCTTCGGTATCCAAGCAATGTACTCGCGTCTGTTGATGGCTCAGAAACCCCGGACTTACGCCCGATTGCCTTCGGGTGACGCCTAGTAATGGCAAAGAGGAACAAAGCCTAAATGAAGAAATTCCCTCCACGAATACTGTCATCGGAAATAGCAGTGAGATGTATCTTCCACATAGAGAGTACAGTGTCGGTATTCTGTGGCAGCTGACGTAATATAACTAAAAATTATTGACAAGTAAAGCGGAGTTTACACTTTCTGTGTCACACTTCCTAAACTATTGAATTGATAGGACACGCAGTCCCGGAGTATGTTTTGGTGTCACATTAAGGTGTCCGACGTGTGAACACTCCAGTGTTATTTATATAATTTATAATGTCCTTCACGGCATAATAGCTGAGTTATTTACTTTACACACTTCACACATTCCGGGAAACTTTCATTTTATCAGTTTTCTGCGTTACGACCTGATAAATTAGTGCAAATTAATTTAAGTAACATTATTTATTTAATGTAAATAAATAAATTAATTAATGTAATACATCTTATATTATGTTTGAATCATATTGTATTATTAATTTGCCTAATAAAAACCGTATATTTGTTGAATGTGAAATATTAGCTATGATATTCTATTGTTTTAATGTTGTTGTTATTGTTGATATTATTATTAATGAAATGTTGACTCTACGCTAAACATTAGAGCGGAACCGTAATCGGCAATCCATATAGTACGTCACTTAAAGAGAACCCCCACCCCTTGTAGCTATTCCCAACGCTGGCATGTACACCCACTCCCTACTCCCTAAAAGTACGTTTGTTTTTAGAAAAACCCTCTTATCTATTATGGACACATCAATGTTTTTGCTCGTCGCATATATGCGTTGAATCGTAATTAACAAATACAATACAGGTACAGGTGTAACTAATAATACAAAATAACACTATGTATCTATATGTTTAGATTCTGAACTTTTAATAGGTGTAATGATTGATGGCGTGAGGGCAGCATTGGGCTGGTAATCGCGCCGTGCTGTCGATCGGGGTTTCAGTCCACCAAGGCCTACTGAGATTTTGGAAATTTGTCGTTTTAATCGTTACATAAAGCTTGCCCAGAAACACCCCACCCCGTGTCACGCTGACCCAAAGATCCCTACCCATCCATTAAGCGTGACGTACTGTAAGAATGACCAACCTACTGTCAGAGTATTTGCAATATTTGTCTTTAAAAAATGCATTGCTGCGCTGCTGTTAATATTTGCAATACTTTTTTTAAGTAGTTTAGATACTTGCAATATTTTAGATGTAATTCTTGTATTTACACTGGCCCGTAGCATGGTTGATGTTTGGGGTGCGTTTTTCGGCCTCCAACAAATTTCCACCAACAGATCGTTGAGGATTGTGCTGGACACATTCGCCGTCGAGATAATGGGGGGTAATGTTGGACAGCGTTCAAATTAATTTGTCACATTTTATTTCAAACGAAATTCTTGTCTCCGTCAATCGGAACTACTTCACACCAACCTGAACCCTTTTGCCTCCGCGGGGGTACATAAGCATCCATCGAAACCCACTCCCCCATCTACGGGCCTGATTGCAAATGTCAATACAACCGTTTAAAATACTAATGTATTGCGCTCCTTCCTGCAAATAATTTCTGCTGTAGCCAGTGACCACAAGACGACACCTCGGACTTCTTCTGGTTCCACTGGACCGACCAGACGACACCTCGGACTTCTCCTGGTTGCGCTGTTTCCCTAAGACTTGCGTTAAGTTTTAGTGGTAACCAAAAACAAGTATTTATAATATTGTCGTGATGCGTGTGCGTGTATATATATAATATATATATATATACATATATATAATTACATAGACAGCGGCGATGTGTGACGAGTGGATCAACAAACGGATGCAGCACCCAACAGGCTGCCTCAGTCGATATAGACCTTATTATTAATTGCGCTTGTTAAATAAAATGTTATCTTAATTACTAACAATATTCACTTTAAAAACAGGAACGTACAAATGTGTGCTTGGTACGCACGCACCAAACACATACGTTGACACCCGCACACGCACACACACGCACACGCATAACACACACACACACGCACTAAATTGTTGATGCTTATATAATCCACAACAATCTGATTTCCACATTCATATATTTTATTCATCTATATAACAAATCACAATAACAAATCAATACAACAATTAGCACCAAACTGCCATATAATAATTACTCTCGTTTAAATTATATATCTAAACTGTATAATATTCACAACTATTAACAAATTTGTAAAACGTAGGCGATCTCTAATACGTACGCACACGTATATACATGCATTAGTAAAGTCAATATGATATACATTCATAAAACGCTCATACTGCTTTTATTAATGGTTTCGAGTGTATTACCACACTGATATGACTCCCGTGTCTGCTGCCGTATTGGGCTTCACTACAGACATCTCATACTAAACATCACTCACTTATCAACACCGCATTCATTCTTCTAAACCTCAATCACTCGTTGCTGCATTCACCGACTCGCACATTCACTGAGTCGTGCACGTGCGACCCCCTGAGCGTGCACGCTCTACCGACAGCTATGATATCCATAGCAAAACAAAGTCAACTGATCAGGTCCTTTATATTAATTTAATTTACGTTAATAAATTACCTGTGTATATATGATATCACTACATCAATATTTTACATGCATAGACACAATACATACAAAATATAAACTATCAATACTCTTTCAGAATATAGCATATTTCTCAACATCAACAACAACATCGACTAACCTGCTTGGTTAGCATCGTGATACACCGTATCGATTTCATAACTTATGTTAATAAATCATCTCTAACTATTATACAGAGCAACCCTATAAATTTTTATATTTACATATGCGTCGTCATTTCGATATAAATTAATTTAAAAAATCACAACTCATAATATAGCAGACTTGGTCTGTGTGATGTCCGTATGCTATGGTCTAGTCCCAAACAGGAGCCGGGCCGTCGTCGGTTTCCCGTCTGCCGGTCATGGAGGGCATTGCGTCCTTGAGAGCCGGCGTGGCACACACACACGCGATGGTCAGTCTCTCGTAGTCATACCTGTACAGGTAGTTGCCGTGGTCATCCAAGTCACGACAACGCCGTAGCACCTTGAAGCTATGGTGGACGGGCTCACAGCGACCGTCTCCCCCGCAGTGTCCACACCTTTTGGCCGGACAGACGACCTCGGGCATGATCTCAGGGTAACGGACCTTGTCTATGTTGGCCGTGTACTCGAACTTGCACAGGGCTCGTTCCTCGACTGCATCTTCCGTGTTGGAGTCAGGGACCGAGTCGATGATGTGTGGGCGGATGTCGCGGGATCTGACGGTGCATCGCTGGTCTCGTGTTGACCCTCGTCTCGTGGAGGTTGTTGTTATAACAGAGGTCGGCGGAGTTGCTGTTGTCTTCGTCGAATGCGTTGTCACGCCAACTGAAGTCGATGACGTCACTTCCGTCGCGCTGGTCGCGTCCAGTTTGATACCTTGCGTGGATGACGGCACTATCGTGGGCTCGAAAGTGGAGTCCGGTGTCCTCGTGCCCTCTCCTGTCGTCTGTCGGGTCGACGGTGACGTCACTGGCAGGGGGTTACCGGACAGCGGCAGTGACAGCGACAGCGTGAAACAGGTCAACAGCGTCACCAAATGTGTTATCTGAAACATAGAGAAAAACTTAAGTTACCTTCTGAACAAGACTGAGTCGTTGTTGAAAAAAATAATAGCTGTCGTTATCTGACAAAATGTTTTTTAACGCTGCAGCTTCGAAACCGATGCTGAACACGATCGTTTGCTAGACACAGAAACAAGTGCAGCTCAATCTATTGTAAATACAGAATATCATGCATTTTACTAATTCATTACAAAGCCAAACTGAACTCAGTAAAAATGACTATAAAATGCTTACTGCACCTAGTTACGG
The DNA here is from genome assembly GCA_020002185.1 of Paraescarpia echinospica. NCBI lineage: Eukaryota > Metazoa > Annelida > Polychaeta > Sabellida > Siboglinidae > Paraescarpia > Paraescarpia echinospica. The sequence goes on from CM034532.1 coordinate 56,333,142, forward strand.
TATCCATGAGAACGGTTCCTATATCAGATCATAGTTTCACTGTCAATGTAGACACAACCACTTCATTCAAACACAAGTTAAATTAGTTGAACTAAACCGTAAATATAAACATAATAATTACCTTCATGTTGCTGTGCAAACTATTCGACCAAGTGACGTCTATGTAATGACTTCACTCTGTTCGTCTATGTTAATCCGTGATTGCTTAGTGTCTGCTCACTTTATATTGTAGCCCCAGCTACGGCAAATATTACTAAATGTATCCTGAGGAATTCCCGCACCAGGAACACGGACAACGCCGGCCCGTTCCCCAGCGCCTAGAAGGTTCCGGGAGTCCAGAACGGTTCCATTGACGCACTAGCGCGGAACTATCAGCTAAACGGATGGCCGGTTTTACACAAGAACGCCGTCTCGTTACAGCCTCTTTCTTTACATACCTACTGTTTTATACTAATAATGACATGTTTTAGGGGGAAGTAACTTTAATTATTAGTTCATAGCGTTCCGGTGGCGTCGTGGTTATCCTGTTAGCAATCACAGAGAGAATATTTCGTGAAACTGGAGACTCGGACTGAGCTGAGCGCGGAGAACACAGGGATTACTCAATACTGGCGGATTCACGCAAGGAATATATAATTATGTTTACTGAGTCTATACAGGGATAACAATGACGACGTTAACATATGAGGTATCTAATAGAAACCGCATAAACAAACTGGGACTGATAGTCGGATACGAAATGCCCTAATATACAGCGGAGACAGTAAACCTCGCCAGTAAGCGGCATTCAGTTCGGTATTTTGTTAGTGTGGCAGAAAATAGCGGTGGTTTGTTTTATCCTAACACCTTTGGAACATGTGCAATTTAATGTCACACAAAAACTGCACCGGTGATTGGTCCATCAGTAAATTTGCATCGGGGTATTTTTTTTGGAGAATCGCTTACGGACACTAACACGGCAAATCAGCGGCATATCTAAGATTTCGTAAAGGGAGAGGCCGTGGGGGACGAAGCTTAATTAATGTTCATTATTTTCCACGCTAAATTGTTGTGGTGCAATTGGTTAAAAGGAAATGTTAGGGCCTATTAAAGAAAACAATGATTTTTTGTTTTAAGAGATTGTAAAGCATTCTATAGTGGCAACTAATTTGAGTTTAATTTATTCATACTTTAGCATCACATTAGTTTGCATTGTTAAAAGTGCACACTAGATTAATTATCAAGTAAGAGTAAAGGTAAATTTTTATATAGCGCAATATCCAGTCCTTAGAAATCCTCAAAGCGCTTTATACTTTACTCCTTTATACTTTAATCGAACACCATGTCGACTTCTCTCGGAAGCATACATCCACGCTGCAATTAATTTCGCAAAGATTAGTCGTACACATCTATCCACTACATCCATACAGCTAAGTGAGCTGGGCCAACGTAGAGTGAACGAATTTGCACAATGTTCGACACCGCAGCATAGGTTGTCTCGGTCGAGAGTGCGTAGCTCTGACCACTGCACTACTGCGCTCCACACAAGAGTAATACAATATATGTCAGGTGTCCATTTCTCTGCGCATTCGATTACTAGATGACCTGAATTAGGCTCACAGACTAATGTGTGTGTGTGTATATATATATATATATATATATATATATATATCGTAGGCACGGGAATAAGGGGTAGCTGCCCCCTGGAATTTATCCGGGGGGCAGACATATGGTTGTGCCCCACCCCAATTAAATGTGAGCGTGAATGTATGTTTTTGTGGCGAGCATCAATGGCGTTTGGAAATATAAATGTTATGGGACGATTAATGTGTATTTTTGTTGTTTGTGAAAGGTGCGAGCAAGTTTAGGGCAGACATATGGGTTTCTGCCCCCTCTCGCAATAATAGGCGGCGCGGCGGCGAATTATTTTTCCGAAGCACCCCCCCCCCTCCCCCGTCTTCGGGTGTCATCATTTCAGCCGAGAGAGCGGAGAGAAGCTGGAGAAGGTCAATTGACAGCAGCGGCGAGACGTAAAAAAATGTCAACAGCACTCCCCCGTGTTCAGATGTCATGAGTTTCCAGACAGCCATAAGGTCAAGGAAGATGTGAAGATTTGCGGCGGCGCGGCGGCGAACATTTTTCAGTGGTGCTGAAGCTCTTGTAACCCCCCCTCTCCAATACGAATTTCGTTCCCGCGCCACTGATATATATTATTTTCGCAAAAACGTCTGAGTCAAGAGAACACCGCATCTGTTGGTAATTTAGATTTCTTCTTTGGCCACCAGAAGGTCAATTTGGTCCAGAGCGAGACATATGTATGACACAATAGAATCGTCATGCATAGAAACCCAAGCATGGTGGCTGGACTCTATTGTGCACCATGGAACCACACAGTGACCTTCGGTATCCAAGCAATGTACTCGAGTCTGTTGATGGCTCAGAAACCCCGGACTTACGCCCGATTGCCTTCGGGTGACGCCTAGTAATGGCAAAGAGGAACAAAGCCTAAATGAAGAAATTCCCTCCACGAATACTGTCATCGGAAATAGCAGTGAGATGTATCTTCCACATAGAGAGTACAGTGTCGGTATTCTGTGGCAGCTGACGTAATATAACTAAAAATTATTGACAAGTAAAGCGGAGTTTACACTTTCTGTGTCACACTTCCTAAACTATTGAATTGATAGGACACGCAGTCCCGGAGTATGTTTTGGTGACACATTAAGGTGTCCGACGTGTGATCACTCCAGTGTTATTTATATAATTTATAATGTCCTTCACGGCATAATAGCTGAGTTATTTACTTTACACACTTCACACATTCCGGGAAACTTTCATTTTATCAGTTTTCTGCGTTACGACCTGATAAATTAGTGCAAATTAATTTAAGTAACATTATTTATTTAAGGTAAATAAATTAATTAATTAATGTAATACATCTTATATTATGTTTGAATCATATTGTATTATTCATTTGCCTAATAAAAATCGTATATTTGTTGAATGTGAAATATTAGCTATGATATTCTATTGTTTTAATGTTGTTGTTATTGTTGATATTATTATTAATGAAATGTTGACTCTACGCTAAACATTAGAGCGGAACCGTAATCGGCAATCCATATAGTACGTCACTTAAAGAGACCCCCCACCCCTTGTAGCGATTCCCAACGCTGGCATGTACACCCACTCCCTACTCCCTAAAAGTACGTTTGTTTTTAGAAAAACCCTCTTATCTATTATGGACACATCAATGTTTTTGCTCGTCGCATATATGCGTTGAATCGTAATTAACAAATACAATACAGGTACACGTGTAAGTAATAATACAAAATAACACTATGTATCTATAGGTTTAGATTCTGAACTTTTAATAGGTGTAATGATTGATGGCGTGAGGGCAGTATTGGGCTGGTAATCGCGCAGTGCTGTCGATCGGGGTTTCAGTCCACCAAGGCCTACTGAGATTTTGGAAATTTGTCGTTTTAATCGTTACATAAAGCTTGCCCAGAAACACCCCACCCCGTGTCACGCTGACCCAAAGATCCCTACCCATCCATTAAGCGTGACGTACTGTAAGAATGACCAACCTAATGTCAGAGTATTTGCAATATTTGTCTTTAAAAAATGCATTGCTGCGCTGCTGTTAATATTTGCAATATTTTTTTGAAGTAGTTTAGATACTTGCAATATTTTAGATGTAATTCTTGTATTTACACTGGCCCGTAGCATGGTTGATGTTTGGGGTGCGTTTTTCGGCCTCCAACAAATTTCCACCAACAGATCGTCGAGGATTGTGTTGGACACATTCGCCGTCGAGACAATGGGGGTAATGTTGGACAGCGTTCAAATTAATTTGTCACATTTTATTTCAAACGAAATTCTTGTCTCCGTCAATCGGAACTACTTTACACCAACCTGAACCCTTTGCCTCCGCGGGGGTACATAAGCATCCATCGAAACCCACTCCCCCATCTACGGGCCTGATTGCAAATGTCAATACAACCGTTTAAAATACTAATGTATTGCGCTCCTTCCTGCAAATAATTTCTGCTGTAGCCATTGACCACAAGACGACACCTCGGACTTCTTCTGGTTCCACGGGACCGACCAGACGACACCTCGGACTTCTCCTGGATGCGCTGTTTCCCTAAGACTTGCGTTAAGTTTTAGTGGTAACCAAAAACAAGTATTTATAATATTGTCGTGATGCGTGTGCGTGTATATATATATATATATATATATATATATATATATATACATATATATAATTACATAGACAGCGGCGATGTGTGACGAGTGGATCAACAAACGGATGCAGCACCCAACAGGCTGCCTCAGTCGATATAGACCTTATTATTAATTGCGCTTGTTAAATAAAATGTTATCTTAATTACTAACAATATTCACTTTAAAAACAGGAACGTACAAATGTGTGCTTGGTACGCACGCACCAAACACATACGTTGACACCCGCACACGCACACACACGCACACGCATAACACACACACACACACACACACGCACTCAATTGTTGATGCTTATATAATCCACAACAATCTGATTTCCACATTCATATATTTTATTCATCTATATAACAAATCACAATAACAAATCAATACAACAATTAGCAAACTGCCATATAATAATTACTCTCGTTTAAATTATATATCTAAACTGTATAATATTCACAACTATTAACAAATTTGTAAAACGTAGGCGATCTCTAATACGTACGCACACGTATATACATGCATTAGTAAAGTCAATATGACATACATTCATAAAACGCTCATACTGCTTTTATTAATGGTTTCGAGTGTATTACCACACTGATATGACTCCCGTGTCTGCTGCCGTATTGGGCTTCACTACAGACATCTCATACTAAACATCACTCACTTATCAACACCGCATTCATTCTTCTAAACCTCAATCACTCGTTGCTGCATTCACCGACTCACACATTCACTGAGTCGTGCACGTGCGACCCCCTGAGCGTGCACGCTCTACCGACAGCTATGATGTCCGTAGCAAAACAAAGTCAACTGATCAGGTCCTTTATATTAATTTAATTTACGTTAATAAATTACCTGTGTATATATGATATCACTACATCAATATTTTACATGCATAGACACAATACATACAAAATATAAACTATCAATACTCTTTCAGAATATAGCATATTTCTCAACATCAACAACAACATCGACTAACCTGCTTGGTTAGCATCGTGATACACCGTATCGATTTCATAACTTATGTTAATAAATCATCTGTAACTATTATACAGAGCAACCCTATAAATTATTATATTTACATATGCGTCGTCATTTCCATATAAATTAATTTAAAAAATACCAACTCATAATATAGCAGACTTGGTCTGTGTGATGTCCGTATGCTATGGTCTAGTCCCAAACAGGAGCCGGGCCGTCGTCGGTTTCCCGTCTGCCGGTCATGGAGGGCATTGCGTCCTTGAGAGCCGGCGTGGCACACACACACGCGATGGTCAGTCTCTCGTAGTCATACCTGTACAGGTAGTTGCCGTGGTCATCCAAGTCACAACAACGCCGTAGCACCTTGAAGCTATGGTGGACGGGCTCACAGCGACCGTCTCCCCCGCAGTGTCCACACCTTTTGGCCGGACAGACGACCTCGGGCATGATCTCAGGGTGACGGACTTTGTCTATGTTGGCCGTATACTCGAACTTGCACAGGGCTCGTTCCTCGACTGCATCTTCCATGTTGACGTCAGGGACCGAGTCGATGGTGTGTGGGCGGATGTCGCGGGATCTGACGGTGCATCGCTGGTCTCGTGTGGTCTCTCGTCTCGTGGAGGTTGTCGTTGCCACATCAGCTGAAGTCGATGACGTCACTTCCGTGGCGGTGGTTGGGTCTACGTTGACACCTCGCGTGGATGACGGCACTGTCGTGGGCTGGAAAGTGGAGTCCGGTGTCCTCGTGCCCTCTCCTGTCGTCTGTCGGGTCGACGGTGACGTCACTGGCAGGGGGTTACCGGACAGCGGCAGTGACAGCGACAGCGTGAAACACATCAACAGTGTCACCAAATGTGTTATCTGAAACATAGAGAAAAACACAAGTTACCTTCTGAAAAAGACTGAATCGTTGCTGAAAACAATAAAAGCTGTCGTTATCTGACAACATGTTTTTTAACGCTGCAGCTTCGAAACCGGTGCTGAACACGACCGTTTTCTAGACACAGAAACAAGTGCAGCTCAATCTATTGTAGATACAGAATATCATGCATTTTACTAATTCCTTACAAAGCCAAACTGAACTCAGTAAAAATGACTGTAAAATGCTTACTGCACCTAGTTACGGTATCCATGAGAACGGTTCCTATGTCAGATCATAGTTTCACTGTCAATGTAGACACAACCACTTCATTGAAACACAAGACAAATTAGTTTAACTAAACCGTAAATATAAACATAATAATTACCTTCATGTTGCTGTGCAAACTATTCAACCAAGTGACGTCTATGTAATGACTTCACTCTGTTCGTCTATGTTAATCCGTGATTGCTTAGTGTCTGCTCACTTTATATTGTAGCCCCAGCTACGGCAAATATTACTAAATGTATCCTGAGGAATTCCCGCACCAGGAACACGGACAACGCCGGCCCGTTCCCCAGCGCCTAGCAGGTTCCGGGAGTCCAGAACGGTTCCATTGACGCACTAGCGCGGAACTATCAGCGAAACGGATGGCCGGTTTTACACAAGAACGCCGTCTCGTTACAGCCTCTTTCTTTACATACCTACTGTTTTATACTAACAATGACATGTTTTAGCGGGAAGTAACTTTAATTATTAGTTCATAGTGTTCCGATGGCGTCGTGGTTATCCTGTTAGCAATCACAGTGAGAATATTTCGTGAAACTGGAGACTCGGACTGAGCTGAGCGCGGAGAAAACGGGGAATACTCAATACTGGCGGATTCACGGAAGGAATATGTGATCAGGTTTACTGGGTCTATGCAGGAATAACAATGACGAGGTAACACATGGGGTATCTGACAGACTGGTATTAACCAACTGAGACTAGTAGTTGCACACTAAATGTCCTAAAACACGTGCTGGCGGTAACGGTTAACCGCGCCCCGGCATTCAGCGCGGTATGTGTGACGGAAAACCGCGTCGGTTTTTTTTTTTCCTAACACCTTCGGACAAGAGCAATTCAATGTCACACCAAAACAGCACCTGTGATTTATCCAAGAGTAAATTTACATCGGGATATTTCTTGGAAAATCGCTAACGGACACTAATACACAAACGGCAAATCAGTGGCATATCTAGGATTTCGTAAAGAGAAGCAGTGGGGGGGGGGGGGGCGAAGCTTAATCGTTAATCAGTTCCCATCCTAAAATGTAATGGCCCAATTTGGTATAAAGAAAAACTATTCAAGAAAACAATTAGTTTTTATTAGTTAAGAAATTGTACATCTTTCTAGTCCTGGTGGCAACTAATTCGAGTCTAATTTATACTTTGTACAATTTGTCAGCATCACATCACTCTTTCAGGTTTAAGTATGCGCGCTAGATTAATAATATTAAATTTATCTACGCTTACGATTATTACATGACCCGAAGTAGGCCTACTTATTGATGTGTGTATATTATTATTATTTATTTATGTTGCAGTAACGTCTGAGTCAAGAGAACACGGCATCAGTTGATAACTGAGGTTTTTGTAGTACCTGGTTGGCCACCAGACAATATAGTCCAGAGCAAGCCATATACGTATATGACACTAGAATGGCCCTACATATATGAACCCAAGCATGTGGTTTGATCTCATTGTGACCCATGAACCCAGGCAGTGGCCCTCGGAATCCAAACTTAGTACCCGCGCCTCTTGGTGGCTCTGAAACCCCATACTTACGCCCGATTGCCTTCGGGTGACGCCTCTTAATGGCAAGGAGGAATAAATATATAATATGAAGAAATTCGTTCCTAGAATAATGACTACGGAAACGACGATAAGAAGCAACTTCCTCAGTGAGTGTACAGAGTCGGTATTCCGTGGCTGCTGACGTAGTGTAACTAAAACAAATATTGACAAGTTAAGCTGAGTTTACACTTTCTGTGTCACACTTCCTAAACTATCGACTTGTTGCGACACACGGTACCGGAACATGTTTTGGTGACACACTAAGTTGGTCCTATGTGTTATCATTCCCCAGACAGTTATTTACGTAATTTATAATGTTCGGCGCTGGTTATTTTTCCACGTGAAACACATTAGATCCTCGATTTCGCAATTCACACAGTGATCACTCATTCTGGTGAGGAAATGTTCATTATATAAGTTTTCCCCGTTACGACCCTGTACATTAGTTCAAATTAATTGAAATATAATTAATTGATTTAAATTAATTATTAATTAATTTCTTAACTATGCAATTAACTATAACTTGTAATTTGGTGTTAGTGTTTTGTTTTTGTTGCTGTTGTTACTATTATTATTAGTGCAATATAGACTCTACGTTATGTATTAGAGCGGAACCGTTTGGAGACATCCATATATTACGTCACTTTTTGAGACTCCCCACCACCTTCACGCTTCGTAACGGTGGCGTGTGCACCCCTTTCGTAGCCCCTAAAAGTAGTTTTGAGAAAAACCATCTTATCTATTATGGACACATCAATGTTTTCGCTCGTCGCATATATATGTTGAATCGTAATGGAACAGATTATCTGATGATTGCGTGGGTGCTAGTAGTGTGAATATGTTTTAAAATAAAATCGACACAAACCTCAGAAGGGCTTGATATATGTAGATAAAAGGGTTGGACTCTCGATAAGCCAAAGGGCTTCCTTGTCCACCTGCCATCTAGAGTTAATTCTCTGGATGGCAAACTTGTTAAATCTTGTTAAATCTTGTAATTACAAGTAGAATAAAAGTACATGTGTAACTAATAATACAAAATAACACTAAGTGTCTATATATTTAGATTCTGAACTTTTAGTAAGTGTAATGATTGACGGGGGGGGCAGTATTGCGCTGGTAATCGTGCCGTGCTGTCGATCGGGGTTTCAGTCCACCTAGGCCTACCGAGGTTTCGGAAATTTGAACAATCTCGTCCACACTGCATGTTTCTTTTTTGAACAGACACTCGTTTTAATCGTTACACAAAGCTAGCCCAGAAACACCCCACCCCGTGTCACGTTGACCCAGAGATCCCCATCCACCCTTAAAGCGTGACGTACTATATGGATGAGCCCCCTAATGTCAGATTAATTGCAATATGTTTCTTTAAAAATGCATTGCTGCGCTGCCGTTAATATTAGCAATACTTTTAATGAAGCGGTTTAAATACTTGCAGTATTTGTAGATGTAGATGTAGATTCATGTATTTACACAGGTCCGTAGCATGGTTGATATTTGGGGTGCGTTTTGGGGCCTCAAACAAATTTCCACCAACATATCGTCGAGAGTAGTGTTAAACATTTTCGCCGTCGATGGGGGATAATGATGGACAGCGTTCAAAGTAATTCGTTACGTCTCGTCACACATCGCCGCTTCCAATATAGTTATATATATATATATATATATATATATACATATATATATATATATGTATATATATATATATAATTACATAGGCAGCGGCGATGTGTGACGAGTGGATCAACAAACGGATGCAGCACCCAACAGGCTGCCTCAGTCGATATAGACCTTATTATTAATTGCGCTTGTTAAATAAAACGTTATCTTTATTACTAACAATATTCACTTTAAAAACAGGCACGTACGAATTTGTGTTTTGTACGCACGCACCAAACACATACGTTGACACCCGCACACGCACAAGCACAACACACGCACACACACACACACACACACACACACACACACACACACACACACACACACACACACACACACACACACACACACACACACACACACACACACAGATACATTCACAATCAATCAATCAATCAATCAATTGTTGATGCTTACATACTCCACAACAATCTGATTTCTACGTTCAAATAATTTATTCATCTATTTTTCTCAGACAAATCACAATAGCAAATCAATATAACAATTAGCATCAATCTGCTATAGAATAATTACTCTCTTTTAACTTATGTTTCTAAGCTGTACAATATTCACAACTATTGGCAAAATTGTAAAACGTAGGCCTAAGTGAATTTGCCCATAATCACGTTCTCTCATACGTACGCACACGTGTATAGACACATTATTAATGTCAATATGACATACATCCATCAAAAGTTCGTACTGTTTTCATTAATGGTTTCGAGTGTATTACCACACTGGTATGACTCCCGCGTCTGCTGTCGTGTTGGCCTTCTCTGCAGACATCACATTATAAACATCACTCACTCACTCACTCACTCACTCACTCACTCACTCACTCACTCACTCACTCACTCACTCACTCACTCACTCACTCACTCACTCACTCAAAACCTCATTCACTGTTGTAAACCTCATCACTCGTTGCTGCATTCATAGAGTCGCACATTCACTGAGTCGTGCACGTGCGACCCCCTGAGCGTGCACGCTCTTCCGATATCCATACAACATCAGTTCGGTGTTAGAAAATAACACGTTTCGTAAACGATTACCTCGGGAGTAGAAATCTCCTGTTTCTCCATGTAGTAAATGACTATACATTAAGTATCCTGCTAAGCGTTTTGAAACTTCACGTATAGTTCACAAAATACGTTAATACATTATCTCTGTACACATGATACAACTACATCAACAGTTTACACGTGTAGACAGAGTACCCACAAAATGTAAAATATAATATTAATACTCTTTCATAATATAGCGGATTTCTCAACATCAACAATAACACCGACTATCCTGCTTGGCCAGCATTGTGAAACATCATAACTTATGTTAATAAATTATATGTATAATTATACGTAGCAATCCGATACATTGTTATATTTACACATGCGTCGTCATTTCTATATAAATTAATAAAAATAGTAACTAATAATATGGCAGACTTGGTATGTGCCATGTCCGTGTGCTATGGTGTAGTCCCAGACAAGAGCCGAGCAGTCGTCCAGTCCCAGTCAGGATCGGACCGTCGTCTAGTCCCAGACAGGAGCCGGGCCTTCGTTTAGTCCCAGACAGGAGCCGGGCCGTCGTCGTCGGTGACCCGCCTGCCGGGCATGGCGGGCCTGACGTCCTTGAGAGCCGGCGTGGCACACACACACGCGACGGCCAGTCTTTCGTAGTCATACCTGTACAGGTAGTTGCCGTCGTCGTCCAAGTCACGACAACGGCGGAGTACCTTGAAGCTATGGTGGATCGGCTCACAGCGACCGTCTCCCCCGCAGTGGCTACACCTCTTGGCCGGACAGACGACCTCGGGCATGATCTCAGGGTGACGGAGCTTGTCTATGTTGGCCATGTACTCGAACTTGCATAGGGCTCGTTTCTCGACTGCATCTTCCATGTTGGCGTCCGGGGCCGAGTCGATGGTGTGTGGGCGAAAGTCGCGGGATCTGACGGTGCATCGTAAGTCTCGTGTGATCCCTCGTCTCGTGGAGGCTGTTGGCCGTGTTGTGATCGTCGGAGCAGGTGTCCCCCGCGAGGTGACGGTACTGGTGGGTGTCCCCCGTGAGGTAACAGTATTGACGGGTGTCTCTTGTGAGGTGACAGTACTGGTGGGTGGCTCTTGTGAGGTTATAGTACTGGCGGGTATCTCTGGAGAGGTGACAGTACTGGCGGGTGTCTCTTGTGAGGTGACAGTACTGGTGGGTGTCTCTTGTGAGGTGACAGTACTGGTGGATGGCTCTTGTGAGGTTATAGTACTGGCGGGTGTCTCTCGCGAAGTGACAGTACTGGCGGTTGTCTCATGCGAGGTGATAGTACTGGCGGGTGTCTTCTTCGAGGTGACAATACTGGCGGGTGTCTCTTGCGAGGTGACAGCACTGACGGGTGTCTCTTGTGAGATGATAGTACTGGCGTGTGTCTCTCGCGAGGTGACAGTACTGGCGAGTATCTCATGCGAGGTGACAGTGCTGGCAGGTGTCTTCTGCGAGGTGACAGAACTGGCGGTTGTGTCATGTGATGTGACAACACTAGCGGGTGTCTCTGGCGTGGTGACAGTACTGGCGGGTGTCTCATGCGAGCTGACAGTATTGGCGGGTGTCTCATGCGAGGTGACAGTACTGGCGGGTGTCTTCTGCGAAGTGACAGTACTGGCGGGTGTCTTCTTTGAGGTGACAGTACTGGCGGGTGTCTCTTGCGAGGTGACAGCACTGACGGGTGGCTCTTGTGAGGTGATAGTACTGGCGTGTGTCTCTCGCGAAGTGACAGTACTGGTTGGTGTCTCTTGTGAGGTTATAGTACTGGCGGATGTCTCTCGCGAAGTGACAGTACTGGCGGTTGTCTCATGCGAGGTGACAGTACTGGCGGGTGTCTTCTGCGAAGTGACAGTACTGACGGGTGTCTTCTTTGAGGTGACAGTACTGGCGGGTGTCTCTTGCGAGGTGACAGCACTGACGGGTGGCTCTTGTGAGGTGATAGTACTGGCGTGTGTCTCTCGCGAAGTGACAGTACTGGCGGGTATCTCATGCGAGGTGGCAGTGCTGGCAGGTGTCTTCTGCGAGGTGACAGAACTGGCGGGTGTTTCTCGCGAAATGACAGTAGTGGCGGGTGTTTGTCGGAACGTCGCTGTGCTTGCTGCTGACATTTCTCTTGCGGTGACCGAGTGTGTCGTGCCGACAGATGTTGTTGTTTCGGTCGATTGCGTTGTAACGTCGGTTGCTGTTGATGACGTCATTTCCGTATATGTGGTCCTATCCGATTCGACATTTTGTAAAGATGACGTCTCTGTCCGCGTGGCTGTTGTGACAGATGTCATTGATTGGTCTGTGGATTCCACAGATTCACCAGTTGTCACCACGTATTGCTTAGTGGCGCCCCCTGTCCCCGTGTCGTGTTCTGTCGTCTCTTGGATCGACGACGATGTCGTTATTAGCCGGAATTTGCCGGACAGCGGCAGCGACAGTGACAGTGTGAAACACGTTAACAGCGTCAGCAAATGTGTTGTCTGAAACATGGAGACAAACACGTGTTATTCTTTGTACAAGACACAGGCGGTGCTGGAAGCCACAGTGGCAGTTGTCTGACTGTTTTTAACACAATGCTTCCCAAACCGGGTACCCCGTGTATGGTAGTTCCTTATGGTCATCGGTAAACATTCAAAATTCGTCATAGCCCGACTGTAACGTTACCCCCATTTGTACGGGGAGCACATATACCCTGTGACAGACCATGGATAAACCTCCAGTGATGTGACCACAATTACACAATGCAATAGTTATTCCTTAAACAAACTACATCGAGAAACTACAATGTTACCTTCATGTTGCTGCACATAATATTCGACCAAGTCACGACTTCAGAAAAATTGACGCTGCTCGTCTGCGCTAATCCTGATTAGCTTGCTGCGAGTCCAACGTTCCTCACGCTTCGTGCACGACTGAACGGTTATCAATAGTGGCTGCAGATTATATACTCTAACTTCAACTATATTACTAAACATACCCCCAGGCTTTCCCACACCAGGAACATGGCAAATGCTAGTCCGTTCCCCCGGCGCCATTCTGCTTCCGGGAGTTAGAACCGTCGCGTGTTGCACTAGCTCGGAACTGTCGGCGCCACGGATGGCTTGTCTTACACAAAACAACGCCACTGCACTGTGTGTGTCTGACATATCCGCTACTAAACGGACATATAATGGGAACTTCTGACAACACTAAGCCAGAGGTGCCAAGTTACGTTACCCAAAAAACCGATAGATCTACCGGTTTTCATGATGTGATGGCGTAGATGAGGAACTGGCACCACGTGCAAGGGGGATACGAGCATGAAAGGTAATTGCTCTAAGGCCGGATAATTGTTCGATTTTAGGATACATTTGCTTATTTTTTATGCATTTTCAACGTAACATGTTGTCTATACATTATGATTGAATTCCAGGATAATAAATATGTTATTAAACCTTAACATTCACAGGTTTGTGACGATTTTAAATAAAAAATATACCGTGAAATATCGGTTTGGTGGTAGATTTCGGTACTACAGTGGTAGACCGTGAGATTATCCCCCAAAAATAGAAAAAGCGCTACTTATATTTAATTTTATTATATAATATTTATTATATTAACTGGTTTGTCACATCATGGGTATTGTTAGGGGTTTGACGTAGACAATACTACTGGCATTACCCAGGGATTGTTGCCTGATGATCTGATAAATTGATCCTACTACCGGTTTTACACAGGGAATACCTGCTGGCTGAGTATGCGTCCTTAGTGAAAACGGGTAGGTTGATACTTGTAACGGGGCTAACACTGCATGCACTACCGGGTTTCTATATGAAAAGCCAACGGTTCTAATGATAGGGTCTATAGAAAACAATACCCTAAACCATGTGATTAATTTTAAAATGTGTGCTTTCTATCCCCGCGTTTTTATTTGTTGCACTGATGTTGGCAATTTGAATCATTTTAGACTCCATAAATCGTTTGTGGTATGCAGAAAGTATGATTAATGATAACATTTAGTTTCCTCGTACTTCCTTTTACCTTAACTAGATCACCTAACAAGAAGTGAAAATGTTTACGTTTGTTCGTAAACTTAAATGTTTCACAATGACGTCCAGATGGTGTTCGGTTAAACAGGTCAGCCAGTAAGTGAAGTGTAAAGAGCTCATAGTAGTCCAAAGGACTGCATAAAGCGCTATGGCCCCATATAAGAACTTACCTTTACCTTTTAGATAATTCGCCATCTTTAGAGTGCTGTGATTGCTATTACCCTGGTTATGACTTCCAACGAACGGTCATTATACCAGATGCCATTCGTCGACTCTCAGTCGGACCCAGAAACACAAGGCCCTAGAATCAGAACCACGTAAATGTAATACCTAAAACGAAACCGCAAGGTATGCGTGACATTTACCTTCATGTTGCTATTCATTAGACCAGAGCAGAACACAACTTCTTTACTGTAAACATCTGCCTTATCTCTTCACCTGGGTGTCATGCTTGTTTACTTCATTTCAGAGTGTCTGCTAGCAGAAACCGGGGCCTTCTTATAGCCAACCGTATACCCATTTGACGTGTATAATCTTTGTGGTTATGATATAACTTTTGTTATTTTGGTGGGTGTTTGGTCCTTGTTTTACATTTATTAGACCGTAATAATAGTTAACGGTCGTGCGGAGATGTGGTTCAATGGTTGTGGTTATTTGGTTAACACATAACACGGTGGTAACATTAGCCTTAGGCCCTATAGTTAGTAAAATCCATGTTTAGGGTCCTATCGTTATCGATGTTCGGTGATTATGCTGTCCACTAACGGAATATACTATTGTGAAGAACAACAACAATCATGATGGTTAGTATATCAATTGCTTTCCTTTATAGTTCAATACCCCTTTCGGCCACATTAAGTTGCATGTATTGGCTTACACATTAAGTGTGGAACTAGTAACAATGAAACATATGGAAAAGTACTACACCTACCGCATTCCAAAATAAAGGAGTCGGGGAAAGCATGTGTGCTAGACGCTTAGATCTACACTTAGAGTATAATTCTTTTATCTGAATACAAGGTTGATTGCACGGTCTTATCAGCGCCGAGACGTGGTGTAGCGTTGGCACAGTTCCACGCTCGTGTTTCGGTCTGTTTCCCTCGCTAAGACGAGGTAAATAAATCAACAACTTCCGGGTTTTAAGTTTGAACTAATATTCGCTATCGACGCGACAATGACAACTTGCGGGTTTCTCAACCAGTAGTCTTAGCGTTAGCGTTCCAAACAACGCAATTCTGAACAGGATCTTTATTCAAAGACAGAGAACATTTGCACTGCTGCAGTGAGCGAAAGGACATATATGATTCTTGTGCGTACCGCCACAGGAATCAGGCACATTTTAGTCTACATCTTGCGCGGTATTTGGTTTCCTGGGTTAACCGCAGCGGCGTACGTTCTGTACAACTTATTGACACAAATATTGTTCTCTTTAACGTAGTTGATCAATTGAGAAATATGGCTATGGTTATATAAGTTTATACCCACACACTTGTACCAGCCAAAGAGCTGCGTGAATGAGATTACACAGCTGCGGTGCAAACAACCACTTCGTTGTTCAAAGCGCTCCACGGACAAGCTTCATCGGATACATTGGTGCAAATGAAACTAAAGTTTCGTGTTAACGTATAATTATGTAGTTGGTCCAAATGAAGTGCCAATTAACTACAGGGAAGTCTTATATGCGTCTTGTAACGCGTTTGCGAGAACCGCCCACCATATATGGTATCCCGTTTTCATTTATGGATAATCTGTATAGATCCCTATACTGTTTTAGTAAAAGTGTTTACCTGTAAACTGAGGTTTTCACGGGTGATGTTAAATTAAGCTAAATTGTTTCATTTAATATATAGTGACGTCATTGTACTAACGCAATCGTATTTGACGAACACATCATTGTGATTTTTATTTTGTATTTTATGTAAACATGAATACACTGCTTACAGGTTTGTTGACCGTTATAAAAACACACATGCTTAAATGTTACAGCTGTATATATATAAGTATTACTTAGCGGGACCGGGACATGTAAAATACAAGTAATTTTACAGCATTTTACGTTGACCAAATAGTTAACATACCCGGTGGTGAAAAATCACTCAGCATGACACAGTTGAGGGCCATGGAACACCCCGCGCTTAAAGGGAGCCAGTTTGTTCCTCTACCCGGAATTACCGGCGTAATCAGTTGTATCAGGACGACTGCTGTGTTAAACGTGAAAAAAACGGGACATCGGTAAACATCAAAGTGTATTGCGGTTAACTCAGCCCGACTCGGCCGTATTGCCATTAAAGCTTGTTTTAAAACTGGATGTTTTGTTTGTTATTTGAACATACCCCGGGGTCGTGCCTTCCAAATTGCGAACGTTGCTACGGGCTTACTAAACACAGTTTGGCGGTCAGTATACCTGCATTGCAGCCGCGTTTGAGGTACGTTAAATAAGTTAAACGTGTAGGTTATACGTT
Organism: Paraescarpia echinospica; assembly: GCA_020002185.1. NCBI lineage: Eukaryota > Metazoa > Annelida > Polychaeta > Sabellida > Siboglinidae > Paraescarpia > Paraescarpia echinospica. Next base: position 56,350,209 of record CM034532.1, read on the forward strand.
AAGTGTTGCAATGTGTTCAGAGCTTCGAACTTATAGCTAAACAGCTCATTAATTTATATGTATATACCTACACACACACACACACACACACACACACACACACACACACACACACACACACACACACACACACACACACACACACACACACACACACACACACACATGTACACATGTACACTACCGGTATTAGTGAAATACGCACTAATGATTATGTTTATCGACGTAACATTGCTAAAGCAGATAAAGTAACCTACAATACTCGCGATAAGCGTTATCCAATCGTTAAATGCTTTTAACGTAGCCTACCTTTTGTGTGCTGTTCACCATTTGTTGTAACACGCCTGAATGGCCAAGTAGACCCCCTGGGAGGCCCTGAGCGGTGCGTCCAGGCCTCAGGTAGGCCGGTTCGTTGAACCGCAGAGCGACCTAGAAGATCATATAATATAATTATAAACTATTCTTGAGCAATGTTGATTATGTGTTTCGATAGCATTATTATGACGAAGTCATAACAGTCTACCCTACGATTAGGCGTTGAATCAGTGGTCGATAGATGTATATAGCAGAGAAGGTCGACATCGATGATTGCGATGGACATGATTAAAGGTCTCTTACCCATATAGTGGTAGACAATATTAATTAAATATATTTAGTGAAAGAATACTGATTGTGCTATACACGCCTCACGACCTACGTGTAATAGAGGACATACACGGCTCGTGGTGTGGCTAAATACTCTGTTATAGATGAACATTTAATTTTACAAGCTCTTCCGCCTTGCGTTTAATGTATGCTAATTGTCTCGAGCTATCATACACAACCAACATTGGATAGAAACCGACCTTGAAGATGCGGCATAGAGGCATAACGACACTTGGCTGAGTGATTTATTTAAACTAGTCCGAGGCATGATACATGACTTCTGCATGCATGCTCCCGTTGTTCAAGCGCGCGCGTTTTTGTATAATTTCTCAGACGTGACACGAGTGTAGATTTGACTCATCAGTTGGTCGCCATGTCTATGATTCGTTCTTGTTGACTGCAATAGGTAGTATCACGGTGATACATGTGGCGTCAAAACACCCGACTGTCTATCCGGTGAGGTAATGTTTTGCTCTTGTCTACAACCACGCGTCATCTATTCGTGATCCAACTTAATTTAAGGTACGAAATTTCCAGTCGTAAGCAGGAACACACTGCCCATCCCAAATTGTGACATCGGTTCTTTCCTTCGTTGTTTAACAAGTATGGGTATACTGATATGTTTATATAGTTTGAATTAAGTTATGTTTACTACTTGAGTAGTTATTTATAATCAGCACTATCACTGGTTAGGAGAAATAGGTTTTGTTTCCGCAATCTAATGCCACATGGAATTGCAATAATCGTAGCCGTGAATGTGTGCGTGAAACCAGGAACCGTTCCAATCGGTGCAGGAAAGCCCAATGCGATGATGCAATGTTAACATTTAATGTGCAATAATTACCAACGTTTCCTGTTTATTTGCTAGCGTGAATCCGTGATCATGACCCCAGTAACCTAGACTGGATGCAAAAACATTATGTGCATCACTACTTGAGATATGTGTGTATACTGTTAACTAACGGGAAGACTTTTAGCAAACGATTAATTTTAATATTTTCTGAAAACTAATAGAATCACATCATAGAGTGTGCATGTTCACTGTATAGGCCTAGACCTACTGCGTTTATAACAACCGCTATGAAACCGTAATCAAATTAAATTAATTAAAACATAACTTGTTATTGAGACAGTTGTTAACTGCATTGTTCTATATGTCAGATCAATGTAATCCATCAAGGATTTCTCAACTATGACCTTAATCACGCATCCTGTCTCCACATATCTACCGTAGGTATAGGTCTATGTGTGCCAGCTTCTTGTGGAGAAATGGCCAACAGTCATGTTCTTCTATGCCGCGGATGTTGATGGATTTTATATAATATAGGGGAGATCGGGGCAAAGCGCCCCCCCCCCCATTCAAACAATTGATATTGTGTACGTATATTTAAATACATTTTTTAAATACTTCACACTGAGACTGACTATTGAAACTGGTCTAAAAGATGAAACCAGTTTCGCTCCATCGAGTTTATATGTTTAGGTCCTGCAACGCCGTTATCTGGTCATAAACATCATTTCCTAAAGATCACATGGATCAAGTGTTATTGTTCAACGGATACATACATAAAACGTGTTGCATTCGAGTTTTATTATCAATAACTGTAATACGTTAACTAACATGGTAAACATTATTAATGTAACTAACTAACAGAATACCAAATTAGATGTACTTAGATGTCCTTACATAACTCAACAAATTGCATTAAGTAAAAATTATCAGGAGCCCGAAGGATTATATAGAGTGCCTTTTCTTGAATGTTGCTGTCCATTCCTCCACAGCCAGTTCACTTTCCATATTAAATCTTCCCTGCAAACTGAAATGCTAATCGTCTCATGTCAATTATCGACAATCCAAATATCCTGGATTCAAATTCAAGAATATGGTCACACAATAATTGTTTCTGTTCCTCAGAAAACACGGGTTTGTGGCGTCCGGTGCCCTTTCTTGTTGCATCTTTTACTGTTCTCGAAATCGCCCATTTCACGCTTCGTTTGAGGGTTGTTCTTGGTACGTTGACGGTAGCCGATGCTGTTTTCAAATTGGTACCTGATCTAACCGCACCGATTTTGTCATAGATACATCGCTCCACGCTTGCCGCGTACTTGTTCGTTTATAAGTTCTCACAATTTTAAACTACATTAACATTCATACGTAGGGTGTTAAGGATACGAAGAATAGAATAGTCATGTACGGAGCTAAATATATTAATGGAAGGGCAGGGTGCGGAGTGTAATGGGATTACCTAAGCGATAACATCCGCAGTCTTATTTCGACAATAAATCTTTATATTTACCAAATGTCCACTTTAATGTAATGCTGTAATTATTATTGTATATGATTACACAACAAAAATTACAAATAATGAACAGTCAACTATAGCTATAAAAGAAACCAAATTTAACAAATACTGTAAATTCCGTCAAACGTGGTGGACTGGGATTATAAAGGTGATGTATCGGGGGGGGGGGTATTTCCCGTCCCCACCTCCAACCCACTGTATCCACTTCTGGTGTCCATTTTTGTGTGTTCTTTAAGTACTCACTACTCCAAGTAACGTAAAAAGCACGGGGCTAAATAAACACAAATATGTCCTCTTTGCCCCGCCTGTCCACTATGTCCCATCCACTTTGCCCCACATTCGCTGTCGTAACAAATGTGAGCCATTCCCATACGCTATTCCGCGAACATTGTTCATAACTTAGTTTTACCTACACAAACATGTAGTAGATAACAGCTTACAAGCGTTTTCAATATTTCTGATATATACGACTAGGAAAAACGTTCCAAGAAACGAAATAATCGCAAAAAAATACTCAAAAAGTGACTTTCAGCCAGAACGTAAAAATAGCGACTGATCTGGCACGCGAAGGTGATGCACCCAAGCATTACTGATATCACATAATGTTTTTATCACGTTAGATGATGCAAGTAGTCTGAGCTTAAAATGTCATTGTCCACGTTGCCCTTGTGGCCGCTTTGCCCCGATCTCCCCTATGAATGTATGTGTTTGTGTGTGTGTATGTGTGTGTGTGCGTGTGCGTGTGCGCGTGTGCGCGTGTGCGTGGGCGTGTACGTGTTCGTACGCGTGTGCGTGTGTGCGTGCGCGCGTGTGAGTGTGCGTGTGTGTTAGTTAAACTCTCGCTATGTATTGTAACCATTTAATTTAGTACATATAGATGCCCAGCCTGGTGGTATACGTATGTAAAACTGCTGACAGAAATCCGTCAGACCACAAACGACCCCGTATGATTATCTAGTTTCTACATCCGCTGGTTTCATGTGCATGCTCAAACGAAGTCAACGTGCAAACTGTGAGATATTCTACAACAGGTTGTGCGCACATAAAATAATTTCAGAATCGCTCTTCGGGTGTATTTAGAATTGGTCATATGATACGCGCATAGTTTTTTTTTACAAACGATACATCCCGTAATGGTGAACAACGTTGCCTTTCAGAAGCTTTGAAACAGCGACAGTAGGAATCAAACCTCAGTCACCTCTAATGACAGTCCGGTGCTCTATCGCTGACCAACCTACATAACGAGACCCAATAAGTATCATGGTTAACAAAGTTGCCCAAATACCAGGGCATAGCTAATACACTCTGTGGCTTTAGACAAATATAATATACAACTACCAGCAATCCAAGTATTGTAAATTTAATATTTATGTGAGTGTGTATGCAAAAGTCATTTGTCTCGACAGGAATTCCCGCTGAGCGCTCGTCAATCAGCACTGTATTACCAGTCTGTATAATGTGTATAATGTGTATATATACATATATATATATATATATATATATACATATATATATATATTATAGAAAGAAAGAGGTTGATCATCTGGTCGCTAGGGGGCGGGGCATTATAATATTTACTTTCAAAATTAGTCTAATTTTCAATTATAGTATACTAATTATTTATAATAGATTACTTTTAATATTATGTAACTTTTAAAGCGCTACACCAAGAATTCCACCGTAAGCTAAGTATATTTAAACTATAAGCATATTTTAACAAGTTTTGGCCTAGCCTCGATTACCCTGGCGCCGTGAGGTGGCAGCAATGACCACTCACTACGGCCTGGAATATAGCCTCGATTATCCAGGCGCCATGAGGTGGCAGCATTCGCTTGGCCCATCACTACGGCCTGGAATATTAAGCTCCGCATGTGAACCGTCAAAAACCATGGATAACGAATGGGCTGAAAAATGCTTGTCACAAGAAAAATTATTTATATCGAAGATTTCTCAAAAGTAGATCTAATGAAACAGAACAGTGCTACAAAAAATATAAGAACAAACTAACCACAATATTAAGAAATGCTGAAAAAATCTATTACAAAAGGCTATCGGATGAACAGAAAAAAAATATGAAGGAAACGTGGAAGATTTTAAATACTATTATTAATAAACGTCCAAATGAATCTTCTTATCCTGACTACTTTGTAAATGATGACACAAGAATTACAGATAAGAGTGACATAGCAGTCGGTTTTAACACTTTCTTTGGAAATATTGGCCAGCAGCTAGCTGCTAAGATAGATCCACCTGAAAATGGTGCATCAGTTCATGACTATCTTAAAAACAGAACTAAAAACAGTCTGTTTCTAAACCAATCAGTGAAGTAGAGGTCATAAACACTGTTAACGCATGCAAAAACAAAGCGTCCATGGATAGTAACGATATAAACATGGTTATCATCAAAAAAGTTATACAACCCATCGCTAGACCATTGACCACTATATTTAACAAATCAATTGAAACTGGAATTCTTCCTTCCAGCATGAAAGTAGCAAAAATTATTCCAATATTTAAAAATGGCTCAAGAGCAGAATTCAATAATTATAGACCAATATCTCTGTTATGCCAGTTCTCAAAAATACTTGAACAATTGTATAGTAACAGACTTGACCGATTTATAGAAAATAACAATGTCCTATCAAAGAGCCAATATGGCTTTCGACCATCAATGTCCACTTCACATGCATTACTTGATTTGGTGGAAGAAATTAGTACATCAATAGATAAAAAGAAACATATTCTGGGTGTCTTCATTGATTTTAAAAAGGCATTTGACACCGTAAATCATTCTATACTAATAGAAAAACTGAAATTCTATGGTGTCCGTGGTATACCAGAAAAATGGATTGAAAGTTATTTACATGACAGAAAACAGTTTGTAAAGATAGGCGACCATTGTTCTAACCTCTTAGGCACTTCATGTGGTATACCACAGGGGTCTGTATTAGGGCCTAAACTCTTTATCTTGTATATAAATGATATATGCAATGTGTCTCAATTACTGAAATTTGTGTTGTTTGCTGATGACACTAACATATTGTACTCTGATGAAAATATACTAAATCTTACAAGGCCTGTAAATCGTGAACTGGATAAACTGTATACATGGTTCACTCTAAATAAACTGTCACTCAATGTATCAAAAACAAATTACATAATCTTTGGTAACTGTAAATTAAATTGTGGCCTAAATATTAGAATTCACAATAATCAAATTGCCAGGGTTAATAAGACAAAATTCCTTGGAGTTTTGATTGACGAAAAGCTGGATTGAAAAAAACATATAATTTGTGTCAAGACTAACCTTTCTAGAATAATTGGAGTAATGTACAGGGCATGTCAAGTCCTGGAAACCAAAAGCCTATTTACACTATATTATTCACTGTTTTTACCAATACTTACTTATTGCTGTGAAATTTTGGGAACCACTTATAGTACACCTGTATACTGTATTACTATACTTAAAAAAGGGTGGTTAGATTAATGTGTGGTGTCAATAGATTGTGTCACACTAGTATGTTATTTCACCGATATCGAATATTGAAATTTAAAGACTTGGTAGATTTGAAGATCCAGTCAATTCTGTTCAAGAGCTTTAACAATATGCCAATAACTGCCAATGAGCAAAGCCTGTTTACCAAAAACACCACATTACATTCTTCTCAATTAGAATGTCAATGTGTACGTCAGTGTGTGAGAACTAATGTCAAATCACGGTGTCTGTCAATTTACGGTGTAACAATTTGGAATTCATTACCTATCAACATGGCAAAAGTGCCAAATTTCCGCTCATTTGTTAATCAGTTAAAAACTAATATGATTAGCAAATATGATATTACTGTATGATTTTCTGGTGTAACAGTTTACATACACAGTATCATTCTGATACAGTTATGTATGTGAAACTCTCCATTATTAGTATTACACTTACTATTACTGTATTACTTAGTAGTATAGCTAAAATGACTTATGTTACAGTTGACTGACATAAACACTAACAGCTGTATGTACGTTATCACAATGATTCATGAAACAATGTAATAGGGGTATACGAATATATAAGATAATTCTTCAGTATACCCCTTTTTCTAACACCAAACTGTCTCTGTTACGATAATCTGTATTATATGTGTTGGAAAATAAACATATTGATTGATTGATATTCACTAGGTGGCAGATCTCATCAGACTCATGGCTTTGCTTAAGCTCGAGCAGAAAGAAAAGACTATAAATGTGAATAAGCATGATATAAATACCAAATAAGAATAAATTTAACTAAACAAAGTGCAATCGATGTCGCACGCAACGGTCGGACTGCTAACTAATATATGTAGTCGCCAAAGTACAATCAAAATGTAGTGATCTTGGTGGCTAAGTCGGTAGCGTGTCGAGTAGCCATTTTTAGGGTCCTCGGTTCGAATCCCGAAGAATACTCGAAACTTTTGTTTGTGTTCATTTAGTTTAAGATTAATTATATTTTGTATAATACTATTTCGGGCACTATTTCGTAATTTCATTTTTTTCTCGAAAATATACATAATATATAAACATTCACTGGCAGTGAGCAATAAAAACGCGATTCTGGGCCAGACTATCTTCCTAGCGAAATCACGCAGCCAGGCGAGACTCGGTTAACCGAGACTAATTAAAACACGGCAAATCCTGACAGTACGTTACACATAACTTCATAAATTGATGACGCTTTAATCCTTGAGTATACCAGTGTTGCCATCTAGCGGATAACATTCAGAAGGGCCAACTATGAAATAACAAATTAAATAAGGATACACTTTTATCAGATAATACTATACCATAACAACTATTCAACATTAAACTTATATTGAAACATGTCACACACCAACATTAAACTTTTTTCGTAGTTTAGTGCCTTTTAATCACATGCATATTCACTAGGTGGCAGCTCTCATGGCTGTCAACAAGTGGGTAATCAAACGCGATTCTGAGCCAGACTATCTTCCTGGCGAAGTCAAGCATCCAGGCGAGAGTCGGTTAAAGGAAATAAAAACAAGGCATTAGCTAAAATCCGTTTTCCATGTGTACACAAAGTTTAATATTGTATGTAACATTAAAAAATACAGAAAAATACATTTGTAGCATAAATTCGATTTTAAACCCGTCTGTATTGCGCTTCCCGCGGAAAAAAAAAATTATGAACTAGGCGATCACGTGGTATCTTAACGTCACATATGACTCACACTCGCAGCAGGCCGATCCTTTCTATGCATTCAGAGCTTGTTTACATGGATAGTTTTGGGGTCGAAACGAGCGTCAGAATGATTTATTTTGCAATATTCCGATGTAATACAAACACTGGTCATCATAGAGGAACAGGCAGTTATCTTACGGTTCCACATGAATTCAATTTTATTCAAAACAATGAATGTGAATGAGCCTGCAAGTCGACTAGGTATCGCAGAGCTTGGGCTCGTTTTAAGAATATTTATATCGAATGCAACCAACGGGAGATAATGTACACCAATATAGCAAACATATATCGTATCCAGCTACAGAAAGTAACGTGTATAAGCGTATAATCTTATAATATCACTAGAATATCGATGTACGAAGGCGGAGTTGTACAATTTATCATAACAACTTAAATCAGTCAGCGAATTTTTGTCGGTTCTGCTAGCTCATTTGGTAAAGACGTTGGTTCCTTGGCATATGTTTTGTAATCAGGCGACGCCGGTTCGATCCCGACACCAAACCATTGATCTTTTTAACACTTTTTATGTTTTCACCAAGTAATATAAACCAAATAATTTTTATACTATGATGCACTGTGTGTAAATATTTTTTTGTAGTAATTATTTATTCGTCACAAAAATGAAAATATGGTAATTATATATATCGATGTTTTTAAATTGTATTTATCCAGACAGATCACCATTTGTTTTCACGTATATAATTACAATATATTACCGCACAATATATATATATATATATATATATATATACAGTTAATACATTCTATATCCATTACATTATATTTGTTTGGATAAATACAATTTAGAAACATCATTATATAATTCCCATATTTTAATTTTTGTGGCGAATAAATAATTACTACAAAAATAAAACAATATTTACAAACAGTGCATCATAGTATAAAAAATGATTTGGTTTATATTACTTGGTGAAAACATAAACAAAAAAAGTGTTACAAAATCAATGGTTTGGTGTCGGGAACGAACCGGCGTCGCCCGATTACAAGATAAACGCCAAGGAACCAACGCCTTTACTAACTGAGCTAGCAGGACCGACAGAAATTCGCTGACTGGTTTAAGTTGTTATGATAAATTGTACAACTCCTCCTTCATACATCGATATTCTAGTGATATTATAAGATTATACACTTATACACGTTACTTTCTGTAGCTGGATACGATATATGTTTGTTATGTATGTTTATTGGTGTACATTATCTCCCGTTGATTGCATCCGATATAATTATTCTAAAAACGAGCCCAAGCTCGGCGAAACCTAGTCGACTTGTAGGCCCATTCGCATTCATTGTTTTGAATAAAATTGGATTCATGTGGAACCGTAAGATAACTGCTTGTTCCTCTATGATGACTAGTGTTTGTATAACATCGGAATATCGCATAATAACTCATTTTAACGTTCGTTTCGATCCGAAAGCTATCCTTGTAAACATGCTCTGAATGCATGGAAAGGGTCGGCCTGATGCGACTATGGGTCATATGTGACGTCTCATCTCAGCATCCCGAAAAGCGCGCCAAAAATATGCATATTCGAAAAAATCCGGATGCACAGCATAATATGTGGAATTTCTAATTCATTGAATTTTTTTTTTTGGCTTGGTGGACATGGAAATAGATAGCAGGATGTAATATAATATGAATTCAAGCCATATATGTTTTGTATTCCCTTTAAGCGAGGCTAGTTTTGGCCCTGTCATATTCAACTTAATAAAACCGGTAGCCGATATCAATGATTATCGCTCACTTTTGTCCTTTGTAACTATTACACTGTTAAATGATTAAGTTGCAAAACATGCTGATTGTGGTTTTTTTATTGACCTTCTAAATTACTATTATTGGCCTTTTATATTATTACAATAAAACGGAATCATAGTGCAGTTGATTTGTGAACTAAGGCATTGCCTTTGAATGATTGACACTGCGGTCAGTTTCTGCCCATCTAAGGCTACGGCTAAATGAATTTTAATAAATATAAATAGTTCTCCCTCCCTTAACAGGCATGTAAGTCTCAATTCAGTTACCTGAGTTGGTCCCGGTTCAATATTTTCTAATTAAATAAAGTGGGCTTTATTGTTAAAATTTAGACTCTACTGACCTTGCAAATATAATTTAGTTTTTGATTTATGCCTTAGCCCTGGGGTTAACATTCTTTACTATTTATTATATATATATATATGATATATGTAATTGTATGGTTTTGCTCTATTAATTTCTACTGAATATGGTAACAGTCTAACATAATTATGTCACCATTATTTTTATGGATGTTTTCTGCTTGTCTTGCTCTGTTGCTGTAAGGGATAAAGATTTTGTTTTATGCAAACCATTGACATATAATCATTTTAATGTGCTTTTTTATAATCACACTAGAACACATCATTCTATTTCAATTTTGCATAGCCTGCCATGTTTTCATGTTTGTTACAATATAAATTTACTGCCAATCCCCCGTTCTACGCCAACATTGAAATTAGCAATAATGTTATTACTAGCAGGAGATGTAAGTCTCAATCTTGGGCCAACTGTTAGACGATACATTCGGGTGGTCACTACAAACATTCGATCTGTATGAGATAAGACAGCCTCACTTTGTGATTTATTAATTTCAAAGAAAATAGACAAATGATACACCTCTATGCATTGCTAACGTTTCCCCTTCTGATTGTACCTTTCACCATCGACCGCGTTTAGTCGGCCCTGGAGGTGGTGTTGGGTTTCTAATATCACAGTAGTTCAAAGTTAAATTACATTCCAACCCTGAATACTCTAGTTTTGAGTCCATATGTGCTGAAATTTCAGATTCCTCTTTCTCCGCATACTTTGTTCGTATATATCGCCCTCCAAGACGTCCGGCAAATTTATTTTTAGGATATGTTGAAAAATCTGGCAATTATTCATTAAGAATTTTACAATTTTTTTTATTTTAATCTACATTTGAATATACCTTCTACAACTACAATTACGTTTAATGATATTCTGGCATCCTTTTATTTGAAACAACATGTTACCTTTTCGACACACATATATGGCCATTGGCTTGACCTCTTGAAAACCCGTTCAACTTGTAATAATATCCAGACACCTACTGTTTCAGATGGGTTATCAGACCACCATGCTGTCATTGCTAATGTTAACGTTTCTATAACCTCATTAGAGTCTGTTTCTTACAGAGCCATTCATAGGATTGACATTACAGCTTTAATGGCTGATATCCTTAAATCCGACGTTATCACAGATCCAAAAGAACATCTATCTGACTTATATAATCAGTCCTGTGAAGTACTCAATGCATTATTTAACAAACATGCACCTACATGCATCCATGTGTGTCAGAAAGGCTACCGGCTCCAAGGATGACTTCCGAAATTATACTATCTAAAAGGCTTCGTCGTTATTTACAGCATGTATGGCGCAAATTAGCTAAATCAGATTATTATATAATTATGGTCATGAATAAGTCTGATAACCCGTGTCAGTTATGGAACTGCATCAATAACATTCTACATAGACGGCCTGCTCCATCGCTACCTGATCATGTGTCAATTAAGTCTCTATGTGATTCGTTCTCTAGTCACTTTAAGAATAAAATCAGTATTATTCGTTCTATTTCCCCACGTCATAATTTAAGTAATGTCAGTAAAGTAAATTCTCTACTTGTATCATTTCAACCTGCAACAGTTGATGAAGTTAGGAAAATAATTATGTCGTCCCCAAATAAATCTTGTGCACTTGATCCATTTCCAACAATACTGCTAAAAGCATGTCTCGATACATTAATTGGACCTATAACAAATATTATAAATGCATAATTTTGCTCTGGCTGTTTTCCTGATGATTTCAAATACTGCCGTGTCACACCACTTCTTAAGAAATCATCTCTGCCGAAACAAGACCTAAACAGTTATAGACCTATTTCTAACCTCAGTTTTATTTCCAAAATACTAGAAAAGGTTGTAGCAAGTCGTTCAAGGTCTCACATTAGCACAAATGTCTTAACTAATGTCACAATCAAACAAATGTCTTAACTAATGTGTCATAATCAGCATATAGACAGTTTCATTCAAAGTTACTTGCAGGCCCGTGCAATACATTTAGACAGTGGTATTGACTTTTGTAATCAGGCCCGGGAGAAAAAAGGGTTTCCATCTGCAAACATTTTGATGGTTGTTATATGTTCTTTGTATAACCCTATAGTGACGGTAAATAAACATTAGTAAACATTTTGATGGTTGTTATATGTTCTTTGCATAACCCTATAGTGACGGTAAATAAACATTAGTAAACATTTTGATGGTTGTTATATGTTCTTTGCATAACCCTATAGTGACGGTAAATAAACATCTGCAAACATTTTGATGGTTGTTATATGTTCTTTGCATAACCCTATAGTGACGGTAAATAAACATTTGTAAACATTTTGATGGTTGTTATATGTTCTTTGCATAACTCTATAGTGACGGTAAATAAACATTTGTAAACATTTTGATGGTCGTTATATGTTCTTTGCATGTGCTGTATCATTCACTGTTACTTACCTACGGATAGGAATACGACTTTCAATCTGAAAATAATCAACATTTTAAAGTACTAATACAGGAGCAAGGCAAGGGGTTTGACAATTAGTACGCTCTATACAAATTGGTAATTGTCACCAATTGTGCACCCCCCATTATGCGACCACCCAAACATGAAGATGGACGGACAATGATTTTACGGAGACATTCCACGGAGTCTCTGTTGCACTCATCTCTTCTTCACGAGGGATGCGATGTAGATCCAGATGGAGAGAACAGAGTTGGGGTAGGGGTGGACGTGTACGGCGTGGGCGAACTCCACGTCTCTGTTCTCTGTGTTGTGTACCCCGGTCGCATACACCGCCTCCAATATCAGGTCCAGTTCCGAGTCTGGCATGTTGATGGGGAAACCAGTCATCTGAAACATACGATGGACGGGCTCATATCACGTGGATAGTGATGGTGTGGCGGGGCGCGGTCCTGGTAACTACCGGTTATGCTAGTCCTCTCCAAAAGACATAAGGAGGGAAGAGTGTGGCGGGGCCTGATCAGTAAGATGTTAGTGTATGCTGTCAACATTAATATTAAAAATATGATAATACATAAAAATTACAATACAAGTATGTTAGTTTATAATTTTTAGTCAAGTCGTTAACGGCGCCTTGATCCATCCAATTATATGGTTACACCATTAGCAGTCTTCCAGCTAACTGACCCAAATAGCTTAAGGTTTGGCTTTTGGCCGTATTTTAATATACATGTATGAAATAGATGTATGTAAAGAATGAGTAGAGTATGTGACCTGTCACCTTTGACCCAAGAACCTCTGACCTCATTGTTAAAGCTGTCATGTTACTCCGGCGATACACTGCGATAGAGGTAGGTTAGATGTCACCTACTGGACAGTGGACAGTTACTTAATACTGACCACACTTTACATAACTGCATGGATCCTGTTTGTATAAATAAACAGAGAACATGTGCTGCCTGTCAACTAACCTTTCTTACCAGTCTCTCTAAGTCTGGCGTTTCTTCTTCTGGACAGTGTTTATCGGTTAATTCCGTGCCTTCAAGGCTTACAAAACACATTGCGTGTGTATGCATAATTATGTGGAGGAAGGAGAAAAGCTGATTAATACTGATAGTATGCATGCAGAAATGCAATTTAAGGGGAAGAAAGGTTTGTAGGGTTAATAACCCTCAAGTGTAGGTTTGTATTTGTGTCATTGTTTGGGAGGATATGTTTTTGTTGAGCTCAAGTGAAGTTTTTCTTTCTTATGTTTTCTAATCAAACATTAATTAATTAGAAGATTGTGTTAAATATGTAGTTTATGTATTTATACAGGCATAGACGCGGGAACAGGGTGAAGGGGGCAGCTGCCCCATTGGATTTATTTGGGGGGCAGACATATGGTTCTGCCATCCCCATTAAATGTGAGCGTGAATGTTTGATTTTGTGGCGAGCGTCAATGGCGGGTGGAAATGTAAATTTTATGAGACGATTAATGTGTATTTTTGTTGACTGTGAAAGGTGTGTGCAATTGGAGGGTAGACATATTGTTTTCTGCCCCCCCCCCCAGTAATAGGCGGCGTGGTGGCAATTTTTTTTTGAAACCACTGGATGTCACCATCATTTAAGCGGAGACAGCGAAGAGAAAGTAAATTTACAGCAGCAGCGCAAAAAAAAAATTTTTTTTAATAGCACTGTCCACACTGTGTTAGTTCGGATGTCATGAGTTCACAGCCGAGACAGCGGAGAAGCTGAAGTTACAGCGGCGCAGCGGCGAAAACTTTCCAACGGAGTACCTGGCTATAGACAGTGGTGGATATTTGTGTACAAATAGTCTTCGCGTATTAATTGAGGCGTGGCTGAATGCTTCCCAGAGACGTCGGTATGACAGATTCCTGGGGCGGTAGGCACAAGAATCTTGTATGTACTTTCGTTCACTTGCAGCAACGCAAATGTTCTCTGTCTTTGAATAAAGATGCTGTTCAGAATTGCGTTGTTTGGAACGCTAACGCTAAGATTATTGGTTGAGAAACCCGCAAGTTGTCATTGTCGCGTCGATAGCGAATATTGATTCAAACTTAAAACCCGGAAGTTGTTGATTTAATTACCTCGTCTTAGCGAGGGTGTCAACGCTACTCCACGTCTCGGCGCTGATAAGACAGTGCAATCAACCTTGTATTCAGATAAAAGAATTATACTGTAAGTGTAGATCTAATCGTCTAGCACACGTGCTTTCCCTGACTCCTTTATTTTGGAATGCGGTAGGTGTAGTACTTTTCCATATATTTCATTGTTACTAGTTCCACACTTAATGTGTAAGCCTAAATATGCATCTTAATGTGGCCGAAAGGGGCATTAAAATATAAAAGAAAGCAATTGATATACTAACCATCATTATTGTTGTTGTTCTTCACAATAGTATATTTCGTTAGTGGACAACATAATCACCGAACATCGATAACGATAGGACCCTAAACATGGATTTTACTAACTATAGGGCATAAGGTTAGTGATACCACCGTGTAATGTGTTAACCAAATAACCACAATCATTGAACCACTTCCCCGCACGACCATTAACTATTATTAAGGTCTAATAAACGTAAAACAAGGACCAAACATCAACCAAAATAACAACAGTGATATCATAACCACAAAGATTATACACGTCAAATGAGTATACCATTAGCTATAAGAAGGCCCTGGTTTCTGCTAGCAGACAATCTGAAATGAAGCAAGCAAATATGACACACAGGTGAAGAGATAAGGCAGATGTTTACAGTAAAGAAGTTGTGTTCTGCTCTGGTCTAATGAATAGCAACATGAAAGTAAATGTCACGTAAATGTTCTTATAGGGGTCCATAGCGCGTTATGCATTCCTTTGGACTACTATGAGCTCTTTACACTTCACTTGCTGGCTGACCTGTTTAACCGAACACCATCTGGACGTCATTGTGAAACATTTAAGTTTACGTACAAACGTAAACATTTCCACTTCTTGTCAGGTGATCTAGTTACGGTAAAAGGAAGTACTAGGAAACTAATAATTATCATTAATCATACTTCCTGCTTATCCACAAACGACTTATGCAGTCTAAAATGATTCAAATTGCCAACATTAGTGCAACAAATAAAAACGCGGGGATAGGAAGCACACATTTTAAAATTAATCATATGGTTTATGGTCTTGTTTTCCATAGACCCTATAATTAGAACGCTTGGCTTTTCATATAGAAACCCGGTAGTACATACAGTGTTAGCCCCGTTACAAGTATCAACCTACCCGTTTTCACTATAGACGCATACTCAGCCAGCAGGTATTCCCTGTGTGAAACCGGTAGGTGGATCAATTTCTCAGATCATCAGGCAACAATCCCTGGGTAATGCCAGGAGTATTGTCTACGTTAAACCCCTAACAAACCAGATAATATAATAAATATTATATAATAAAATACAATATAATTAACGCTTTTTGGTATTTTTTGGGATAATCTCACGTTCTACCACTTTAGTGCCGAAATCTATCACCAAACCGATATTTCACGGTATTTTTTCTTATTTAAAATCGTCATAAACCTGTGAATGTTAAGGTTTAATATAATAATTATTAACTTGGAATCAAAATATAATGTATAGCCAACAAGTTACGTTGACAATGCACAACAAATAAGCAAATGTATCCTAAAATCGAACAATTATCCGGCCATGGAGCGATTACCTTTCATGCCTGCACGTGGTGCCAGTTCCTCATCTACGCCATCACATTATGAAAACCGGAAGATCTACCGTTTTTAGGTGATGTAACTTGGCACCTCTGGCTTAGTCTAGTCAGAAGTTCCCCTTTCATGAGACAAATCAGACTCAAATTGACTGCAAATTGAATAACAACGACGTCAACTTGAACCACGATGAACTTAGCAAATGTTTTTAGTAAAAAACGACATTGACTGTTTAGCATAATATGTCAGACTCACACAGTGCAGTGGCGTTGTTTTGTGTAAGACAAGCCATCCGTGGCGCCGACAGTACCGCGCTAGTAAAACACGCGACGGTTCTAACTCCCGGAAGCAGAATGGCGCCGAGAGAACAGATTAGCTCTTATCATGTTCCTGGTGTGGGAAAACCTGGGGGTATATTTAATAATATAGTTGAAGTTAGAGTATATAATCTGCAGCCACTGTTGATAGCGGATCAGTCGTGCTCGAAGCGTGAGGAACATTGGACTCGCAAGAAGCTAATCGGAATTAGCGCAGACGAGCAGCGTAAATTTTTCCGAAGTCGTGACTTGGTCGAATATTATGTGCAGCAACATGAAGGTAATAATGTAGTTTCCCGATGTAGTTTGTTTAAGGAATAACTATTGCATTGTGTAATTGTGGTCACATTACTGGAGGTTTATATATGATCTTTCACAGGGTACATGTGTTCCCCGTGCAAATGGGGATAACGTTACTGTCGGGCTATGACGAATTTTGAATGTTTACCGATGACCAAAAGGAACTACTATACACGCGGTACCCGGTTTGGGAAGCATTGTGTTAAAAACTGTCAGACGACTGCCACTGTGGCTTCCAGCACCGCCTGTGTCAAAGAGTAACACGTGTTTTTCTCCATGTTTCAGACAACACATTTGCTGACGCTGTTAACGTGTTTCACACTGTCACTGTCGCTGCCGCTGTCCGGCAAATTCCGGCCAATAACGACACCGTCGTCGATCCAAGAGACGACAGAAGACGACACGAGGATAGGGGGCGACACTAAGCAACATGTGGTGACAACTGGACAATCTGTGGAATCCGCAGATCAACCAATGACATATGTGATAGCAGCCACGCGGGCAGAGACGTCATCTTTGCAAAATGTCGACTCGGAGAGGACCACAGCTACGGAAATGACGTCATCAACAGCAGCCGACGTTACAACGCAATCGACCGAAACAACAACACATGTCGGAACGACACACTCGGTCACCGCAAGAGAAACGTCAGCAGCAAGCACAGCGACGTTCCGACAAACACCCGCCACTACTGTCATTTCACGAGAGACACCCGCCAGTACTTTCACCTCACAAGAGACACCCACCAATACTGTCACTTCGCAGAAGACACCCGCTGGTACTGTCACCTCGGAGAAAACACCCGCCAGTATTGTCACCTCGCATGAGACACCCGCCAGTACTATCATCACGCGAGAGACACCCGCCAGTACTGCCACCTCACAAGACACACCCGCTAATATTGTCACCTCGCAAAAGAGACCCGCCAGTTCTGTCATCTCGCAGAAGACACCTGCCAGCACTGTCACCTCGCGAGAGACACACGCCAGTACTATCACCTCACAAGAGACAACCGCCAATACTGTCACCTCGGAGAAAACACCCGCCAGTATTGTCACCTCGCATGAGACACCCGCCAGTACTGTCACCACGCGAGAGACACCCGCCAGTACTATCACTTCACAAGAGACACCCGCCAGTTATGTCTCCTCACAAGAGACACCCGCCAGTACTGCCACCTCACAAGACACACCCGCTAGTATTGTCACCTCGCAAAAGACACCCGCCAGTTCTGTCACCTCGCAGAAGACACCTGCCAGCACTGTCACCTCGCGAGAGACAAACGCCAGTACTATCACCTTACAAGAGACAACCGCCAGTACTGTCACCTCGCAGAAGACACCCTCCAATACTGTCACTTCGCAGAAGACACCCATCAATACCGTCACATCGCGGGAGACACCTGCTCCGACGATCACAACATGGCCAACAGCCTCCACGAAACGAGGGACCACACGAGACCTACGATGCACCGTCAGTTCCCGCGACTTTCGCCCACACCCAATCGACTTGGCCCCGGACGCCAACGTGGAAGATGCAGTCAAGAAACGAGCCCTGTGCAAGTTCGAGTACACGGCCAACATAGACAAGCTCCGTCACCCTGAGATAATGCCCGAGGTCGTCTGTCCGGCCAAGAGGTGTAGCCACTGCGGGGGAGACGGTCGCTGTGAGCCGATCCACCATAGCTTCAAGGTACTCCGCCGTTGTCGTGACTTGGACGACGACGGCAACTACCTGTACAGGTATGACTATGAAAGACTGGCGGTCGCGTGTGTGTGTGCCCCGCCGGCTCTGCCGGGGAGACGGTCGCTGTGAGCCGTTGTCGTAACTTGGACAACGACGGCAACTACACGTACAGGCAAAACTACGAAAGACTGGCCGTCGCGCGTGTGTGTGTGCCACGGCGGGTCTCAAGGGCGCCAGGCCCGCCAAGCCCGGCAGACGGGTCACCGACGACGGCCCGGCTCCTGTCTGGGACCAGACCATAGCAAACGGACATCGTACATACCAAATCTGCCATATTATTAGTTACTATTTTTATTAATTTATATGGAAATGACAACGCATGTGTAAATATAATAACTTATAGGATTGATACAGATTTGTTTACAGATAATTTATTAACATAAGTTATGAAATCAATAGGGTGTTTCACAATGCTGGCCAAGCAGGGTAGTCGATGTTGTTGTTGATGTTGAGAAATCTGTTATATAACGAAAGAGTATTAATTTAATATTTTACATTTTGTGGGTATTTTGTCTATACTTGTAAAATATTGATGTAGTTATATCAAATATACAGAGGTTATTTACTAACGTATTTTATGAACTATGCGTGAAGTTTCAAAACGCTAAGCAGGATACTTAATTTATAGTCATTTGGAGATTCTACTCCCGAGGTAATCGTTTACGAAACGTGTTATTTTCTAACACAGAACTGATGTTGTGTGGATATCATACTTGTCAGTAGAGCGTGCACGCTCATGGGGTCGCACGTGCACGACTCAGTGAATGTGCGAGTCGGTGAATGCAACAACGAGTGATGAGGTTTACAAGAGTGAATGAGGTTTTGATAAGTGAGTGATGTTTTGTATGTGATGTCTGCAGTGAAGGCCAATACCGCTACAGACACGGGAGTCATATCAGTGTGGTAATACACTCGAAACCATTAATGCAAACAGTATGAGCTTTTAATGGATGTAAGTCATATTGACATTAATAATGTGTCTATACACGTGTGCGTACGTGTGAGTGAACGCGTTTGTGGACAAATTCACTTAGGCCTACGGTTTATAATTTTGTTAATAGTTGTGAATATTGTACAGCTTAGAAACATAATTTAAACGAGATATAACAGTTTGATGCTAATTGTTGCATTTATTTGTTATTGTGATTTGTCTTTAGACAACTGGATGAATACAATATTTGAATGTGGAAATCAGATTGTTGTGAAGTATGTACGCATAAACAGTTGATTGATTGATTGACTGTGTGTATCTCTCTCTCTCTCTCTCTCTCTCTCTCTCTCTCTCTCTCTCTCTCTCTCTCTCTCTCTCTCTCTCTCTCTCTCTCTCTCTCTCTCTCTCTCTCTCTCTCTCTCTCTCTCTCTCTCTCTCTCTCTCTCTCTCTCTCTCTCTGTGTGTGTGTGTGTGTGTGTGTGTGTGTGTGTGTGCGTGTGCGTGTGTGTGCGTGTGCGTGTGTTGTGCTTGTGCGTGTGCGGGTGTCAAAGTATGTGGTTGGTGCGTGCGTATCAAACACATACTTGTACGTTCCTGTTGTTTTTATATTATTATGTTAGTAATTAACATAACATTTATTTAACGAGAGCAATTAATAATAAGGTCTATATCGATTCCGCTTCCAATATAATTATATATATATATATATATACTCGTCACACATCGCCGCTTCCAATATAATTATATATATATACATACTCGTAACACATCGCCACTTCCAATGTAATCATATTTACATACATATTATACACACGTATATATACATATAACTACATTGGAAGCGGCGATGTGTATATATAAATATATATATATATATATATACATATATATATATATAAATGTATATATATATATATACACACGCACAGGCACACGCACATGCACCATGACAATATTATAGATACTTGGACCACAAGTCACACGATTAGTCCAGGTTTCTTATGCTGTTTTTTGGTTACCACTGAGACTTAAGGCAAGTCTTAGGGAAACAGTGCAACCAGGAAAAGTCAGAGTTGTCGTCTAGTCGGTCCTGTGGCCACTGGCTACAGCAGAAACTACTTTCAAGGAGGAGCGCAATACATTTATACAGTGGTATTATCATTTGCAATCAGGCCCGTACGAAGAGGGAATAGGTTTCGATGGTTGCTTATGTACCTCCCGCGGAGGCAAAAGGGTTCCGGTTGGAGTGAAGTAGTTCCGCTTGACGGAGGGAAGAATTTCGTTTGAAATAAATATGTGACGTAACAAATTAGTTTGAATGCTATCCAACATAATCCCCCATCGACGGCGAAAATGTCCAACACAATCCTCGACGATCTGTAGGTGGAAATTTGTTTGAGGCCAAAAAACGCACCCCGAACATCAACCATGCTACGGGCCAATTACATCTAAAATTACTGCAAGTATCTAGACCACTTCGTTAAATGTATTGCTAATATTAACAGCAGCGCAGCAATCCATTTTTAAAGAAAAGTACTGTAAATAATCTGTCTTTAGGGGGGTCATCCATAGTACGTCACATTTTAAGGGTGGATGGCAATCCTTATGTAACGATTAAAAACGAGTGTATGTTCATAAAAGAAACAGGCAGTATGAACGAGATTTGTCTAATTTCCAAAACCTCAGTTGGCCTAGGTGGACTCGAACCCCGATCGACAGTCCGGCGTGACTACCTGCGCAGTACCGGCCCCGCTCATATAGACACTTTGCGTTATTTTGTATTATTAGTTTTGCTTCTACCTTTATTCTACTTGCTAATTACGATTCAACACATATATGTGACGAGCGAAAATATTGATGTGTCCATAATAGATAAGATGATGTTTCTCAAAACTAACGTACTCTTAGGGGCTACTACACGCCAGCGTCACGAAGCGTGAAGGGGGTGGGGAGTTTCAGAAAGTGACGTACTATATAGATGTCTCCAAACGGTTCCGCTCTAGTGCATAACATAGAGTCTATATTGCACTAATGATAATAGTAACAACAGAAACAACATCAAAACACTAACACCAAATTACATGTTATAGTTAATTGCATGGTTAAGAAATGTATTATTATTTATTAATTTACATCAATTAATTATATTTCAATTAATTTGAATTAATGTACAGGGTCGTAACGGGGGAAACTGATATAATGAACATTTCCTCCTAAGAACGAGTGATCAATGTGTGAATTGCGAATTACATTTTAGGATGGGAACTAATGAACGATTAAGCTTCGACCCCCCCCCCCCTCCCTCTCATGCCTCTCTTTACGAAATCCGGGATATGCCACTGATTTGCCGTTTGTCTATTAGTGTCCGCAAGCGATTTAAAAAAAAATACCCCAATGAATATTTACTCTGACAAATCACCGGTGCTGTTTTGGTGTGACATTAAATTGCTCTTGTCAGACTAGCAAAATACCGCGCGGAATGCCATGTTCCAGCTGCGGGAATTCCTTATGGTATATTTAGTAATATTTGCCGTAGCTGTGGTTACAATATAAAGTGGGCAGACACTAAGCACAGCCATTCATTCAGTCGTACCTGGAGTGAGAGAAACACTGTATACACGAGCACCTGTCCAGGATTAACACAGACGACAGAGTGAAGTAATTATATAGACGTGACTTGGTCGAATAATTCGCACAGCAACATGAAGGTAATTATCATGTTTATATTTAAGGTATAGTTTAAGTAATTTGGCTTGTGTTTGAATAAAATGGTATGTCTGCTGTGTGTCTGGCCTGTGTTTGAGTAAAGTGCTTATGTCTACTTTGACAGTGAAACTATGATCTGACATAGGAGCCGTTCTCGTGGATACCGTAACTAGGTGCAGTAATACTTTGGCAGTAATTTTTACTGCGTTCAGTTTGGCTATGCACGGAATTAGTCAAATGTATGATATTCTGTATCTACACTTGCATTTGTGTCAACGATTCTACGGCAGCACTTGACACGTGGTTATATTGATTGAAATGTGTCATAGTTTCTGTAACTTGTGTTTTTCTTCATGTTTCAGATAACCCATTTGGTGACGCTGTTGACGTGTTTCACGCTGTCGCTGTCACTGCCGCTGTCCGGTAACCACCTGTCAGTGATGTCACCGGCGATCCGACAGACGACAGGACAGGGCACGAGGACACCGGACTCCACTTTCCAGCCCTCGATAGTGACGTCATCCACGCGAGGTATCAAAGTTATATTACTACACTGGAAGCGGCGATGTGTGACGAGTGGTTCAACAAACGGAGGCAACAGCCAACAGCCAACAGCCAACAGGCTGCCTCAGTCGATGTAGACCTTATTATCAATTGCTCTCTTTAAGTAAAACGTTATCTTAATTACTAACAATATTCCCCTAAAAACAGGCACGTACACACGCACGCACCAAGCATGTACATTGACACACGCACACACACGCTCGCTCAACACACACAATCAATCAATTGTTGACGCTTATATACTCCACAACAACCTGATTTCTACATTCAAATATTTTATTCATTTATTTGACAAATCACAATAACAAATCAATACAACAATTAGCATCAAATTGATATATAATAAGTACTCTCGTACACACGCCTTATTAATGTCAATATGACATTCATTCATCAAAAGCTGATACTGTTTTTCATTAATGTGACTTGTTCGAATAATTTGTTCACCGACGATAGTGATCGTCCGCTGACGTTGCAGACCGATAGAGGACTGGAATTCCTGAACCGCGGCGTTCGGGGTTATTGGAAAAGTACGGTATCCATCACTTCTCCACCTACAACGAGGAGACCAAGGTGAGCATCGTGGAACGCTTTAAACGCACGTTAAAGACGCGTATGTGGCGATACCTGACAAAACATGAGACCTGACGTTACATCGATATCCTTCAGGATCTGGTACGCTCGTACAACGACACCCCCACCCCCCACCGCAGCTTCGGTATGCCTCCGTCGCAGGTGAATGCGTCGAAACAGGAAGAGATTTGGCAGCGCTTGCGGTCGGCACGGCAAGGGTGTGCCCAAGTACCACGTGACGGATCGCGTGCGTGTCAGCAACGTCAAGAGACGGTTCGACAAAGGGTATATGGCAAATTGGCCCGAAGAAATATTCACGAAACGCGAAGTGCATCCATCCGATCCGCCCGTCTATCGTTGACGGACGATCTCGGCGAGACCCTGGACGGAACCTTCTAAGAACCGGAGTAGCAGATGGTGACGGTTCCGGCAGATAAACTGTACCGCGTGAAATCGATATTGGCGCGACGCAAGGTGGGCAGACAAAGGGAGGTGTTTGTAAAATGGTTCGGATACCCTTACAAATCCAACAGCTGGATCGATGCCAAGGCCCTCGTCGGCTATAAAGACTAACCGCGTGTCCGATAAGCTTTCATTCGACCGCCCATGACGGACGAGACGACAACAGTCTTCGTTAACGATAGCGACGACGAAGTCGACGCTCCGCCGCAGAACGATAGAACTCCGTGGCACATCTTCGGCACCGCATGTCCCAAAGAGGAGATCGTGTTTCTGTGTCAGGTCATGTTGGTCAGCATTTACAACTTGTCGATCGGTCACGGGAATCCGACTCTGTGGACCGCCCTGTTGAGCAGTTCGTTGGGTTACCTGCTACCCAGCCCAACGTTAAGAGATGACGACGAGTGATTTCTATATGACGTTGCCTAGCAATGCCTCTATGCACACACGCACCCCGAGAACACCGTGGCGCATTACATCACATACTTGCCTCGTTGTTTCATGCTGTCGGGCAGCGGCGAGTGGGACTTCAATATGGTAGAATTCCGCTACCAACACACTTGGTACAACGTTCGTGAGGAGGATACCACGTTCTACCTCTACGAGTCCGATAGTACAGGATTCACTCCGTCTTCCAAGATCGCACACAGGTATTACTACAACGTGACCCAATTGTTGCGCGCCATCAACAGGGCACTGTTGGAAATGTCGACGGATAGAGTCAAGGCGAAACTGAGCTACGGCGACATCTCTCACAAGGTGAACTTGCACATGACACCCACAACCGAGTTTAGCATACCCCTAGGGAGTGCCACGTGGTGGTCACCAGTACCGACACAAAGTCAACACGCACCCACGTCCCCCCACTCATGCGTGGAAACAACACCAGACCGACGTCGACCACCGACTCCGATACACCAGACAGTGGTGACTACTTCTTCGAAAAAGAGGCCGCTTCCGTGGTGGTCATGCATCAATGATTCACCACCATGTACGTCTACACGGACGTCGTGGAGTCACGTGTCGTCGGCCATAGTCTCGCACCGTTGTTGCGGAGCGTTGCGGTTATCGGACGGAACGGGTCCACCGTGTCCAAGTGTTTCGATAACATCCAATACGTCCCTTTCTTGTGTAAAGAGTGCGGGACAATAGAGATCGATATAAGAGACGACACCGGACGACGTGTGCCATTCGAGGTCGATAAGATGACGGTGACACTTCGTTTCCGACGGCGACGGACGGCACCGTTCTAAAGATGAACTACAACGACTACTACACTCGTCAAGCGGGAGGTGCGCTTCCCTATTTCGTGGGTCCCCGTTATCAACGTGGACACGGACTAGGAAGTCTATTCGGGGGTCTACTGCGTAGCGCCATGCCGCTCGTCAAGAGAGGCGCCGTGTCGTTGGGAAGGAGAGCGGTATCGACTGGCGCGCGCATAGCCGACGACGTCTTGTCGGGACAGAACATAAAAACGGCTGCCAAACGTCGCTTCACTGCTGCCGGTAGGGACAGGTTGGGCGTCAATGTACAAACATGTGGCTTTACCAGCCAGTGCCAGGACTCTGCCTAGTATATGTATAATACAATAGATACAAGAAACAACTGCTACAACTGTATCAATGCCTTTTATCAAACACAGAACATATTAAGGAAAACACTTGTAAAAATACTGTTACTGACATATCTGATAGGTGACAATTAGTTATTGTCAATGACTATATAACACTAATATAACAAGTAACTATTAAACGCAACATATATTTCAAAATAACATAGAATTAGACTATGCACTTTTAGTTTACAATAACATAAAGGTAAATAATGTAACATACCTGTATAAGGGTGTAATGTTGTTTTAATAGCAGTCTATATAAAAACATGTGGCTTTACCAGCTAGTGGCAGGACTTTGCCCAGGTTGTCATCTCAATCCCTTGATGGCTAATGTGTCAAGTACACCCTTTTATTAAATACCTGCCACAGTGTGGCAGCTCTATGATAAATATAGTGTTTAACTATTGTACCTGCTACACTATGTTTGCTTCAAAATGTGAAATAAAGGGCATCATATCTCCAATAGGGATTACTAAACTAATTGGGGAGGAAACGTTGTGTATATAGAACTACATGTTGATGCGTAATTACTATTGTTCTGTATCGGCGTAATGATCAATAATTGGAGACTAAAAAGTAGTTCCTGTTCCGCCATCTTGTAGTTATGTCGTGCTTTGTAAATATCTAGGGTATTTAGACGAAATACGCTACACAGTCGAAGAACGAGCCCTGTGCAAGTTCGAGTACACGGCCAACATAGACAAGGTCCGTCACCCTGAGATCATGCCCGAGGTTGTCTATCTGGCCAAGAGGTGTGGCCACAGCGGGGGAGACGGTTGCTGTGCCTGTGAGTCCGTCCACCACAGCTTCAATGTGCTACGGCGTTGTCGTGACTTGGATGAAGACGGCAACTACCTGTACAGGTATGACTACGAGAGACTGGCCGTCGCTTGTGTGTCTACCACGCCGGCTCTCAAGGATGTCATACCCGCCATGCCCGGCAGACTGGACACCGACGACGACGGCCCGGCTCCTGTCTGGGAATGGACCATAGCATACGGACATCACACAGACCAAGTCTGTTATATTATTAGGTGGTATTTATAAAAAATTGTATATGTAAATGACGACGCATGTGTAAACATAATAATGCATATGGTTGCTATGTATACAGATAATTTATTAACATAAGTTATGAAACCAATATGGTGTATCACGATGCTGGCCAAGCAGGGTAGTCGATGATGTTGTTAATGTTGAGAAATCTGCTATATTTCAGAATATAGCAGATTTTGTTAAATATGCGTGATGCTTCAAAACGCTAAGCAGGGTACTTAATTTATAGTCATTTAGGGCATGAAGAAACAGGAGATTTCTACTCCCGAGGTAATCGTTTACGAAACGTGTTATGTCATTACACATAACCACTGATACGGCTAATATTACTAAATATACCCTGAGGATTTCCCGCAGCTGGAACATGGTCAACTCCGTCCCGTTACCCAGCGTCTGGCTGCTTCCGGGAGTCCGGAACGGTTCGACTGACGCACTAGCGCGGAATTATCAGCGAAAAGGATTGCCGGTTTTTACACAAAACGCCGTCTCGACACAGCTTGTTTTTTTACAGATCTACTTCTTTATGCTAATAATGACGTATTTTAGGGGAAGTACCTTTAATTATTAGTTCATAGCGTTCCGGTGGCGTCGTGGTTATCCTGTTAGCAATCACTGTGAGAATATTTCGTGAAACTGGAGACTCGGACAGAGCTTAGCGCGAAGAACACGGGGAATACTCAATACTGGCGGATTCACGGAAGGAATATGTGACAAGGTTTACTGAGTCTATACAGGGATAACAATGACAAAGTTAACACATGGGGTATCTAACAGACTGGCGTTAACAAACTGAGACTGATAGTTGGACACTAAATGCCCTAATTAATGTAATACACATGCTGGCGGTAACGGTTAACCGCGCCCCGGCATTCAGCGCGGTATTTTGCTAATGTGGCGGAAAACCGCGTCGGTTTTTTTAACACTTTCGGACAAGAGCAATTTAATGTCACACCAAACAGCACCGGTGATTTGTCCAAGAGTAAATTTACATCGGTGTATTTTTTGGAAAATCGCTTACGGACACTAATACACAAACGGCAAATCAGTGGCATATCCAGGATTTCGTAAAGAGAGACAGTAGGGACGAAGCTTAATCGTTAATCAGTTCCCATCCTAAAATGTAATGGCCCAATTTGATTTTAAAAAATATATTAAAGAAAACAATTAGTTTTTATTAATTAAGAGAGTGTAGATCTTTCTAGTCCTGGTGGCAACTAATTCGAACCTAATTTATACTTTGTACCATTCTTCTGCATTACATTAGTCTTTCAGGTTTAAGTCTCTAAATTAAGACTATTAGAATAACGCAATGTGTCGCTTAGGCCCTATCGATTTCTCTACGCTTACGATTATTAGATGACTCGAAGTAGGCCTAATTATGAATGTGTGTATATTATTATTAATTATTCTTTGTTGCAAAAGTAGTTAGCCATTCATTCAGTGCGGTATAGACTCTACGCTTACGTATTATGGGCACATCAATGTTTTCGCTCGTCGCATATATGTGTTGAATCGTAATTAGCAAGTAGAATAAAGGTACACGTGTAACTAATAATACAAAATAACACTAAGTGTCTATATGTTTAGATTCTGAACTTTTAATAGGTGTAATGATTGACGGGGGGGGGGGGCAGTATTGCGCTGGTAATCGTGCCGTGCTGTCAATCGGGGTTTCAGTCCACCTAGGCCTAATGAGGTTTTTGAAATTTGAACAATCTCGTTCACACTGCCTGTTTCTTTTATGAACAGACACTCGTTTTAATCGTTACATAAAGCTTGCCAAGAAACACCCCACCCCGTGTCACGTTGACCCAGAGATCCCCATCCACCCTTAAAGCGTGACGTACTATATGGATGAGCCCCCTAATGTCAGAGTATTTGCAGTTTTTTTCTTTAAAAATGCATTGCTGCGCTGCCGTTAATATTAGCAATACTTTGAATGAAGTAGTTTAGACACTTGCAGTATTTTTAGATGTAGTTCATGTATTTATACAGGCATATACGCGGGAACAGGGGAAAGGGGGCAGCTGCCCCTTTGATTTTTTTTTCTGGGGGGCAGACATATGGTTCTGCCTCCCCATTAAATGTGAGCGTGAATGTTTGATTTTGTGGCGAACGTCAATGGCGGGTGGAAATGTAAATTTTATGAGACAATTAATGTGTATTTTTGTTGACTGTGAAAGGTGTGTGCAATTGGAGGGTAGACATATTGTTTTCTGCCGCCCCCCAGTAATAGGCGGCGTGGTAGAAAAAAAAAATTTGAATGCACCCCCCCCCCCCTCTTCGGTTGTCATCGGAGAAAGCGGAGAGAATGTAAATTTACAGCAGAAGCGCAAACAATGTATTTGTTAATAGCACTGTCCTCACCGTGTTAGTTCGGATGTCCTGAGTTCACAGCCGAGACGGCGGAGAAGCTGAAGTTACAGCGGCGCAGCGGAGAAAAATTTCCAACGGAGTACCTGGCTATAGACAGTGGTGGATATTTGTGTACAAATAGTCTTCGCGCATTGATTGAAGCGTGGCTGAATGCTTCCCAGATAAGTCGAGATGGTGTTCGATTGAACAGGTCTGCCAGGGAGTAACGAGTAAAGCGTTTTGAGTAGTCCTGAGGACTGGATACTGCGCTATATAAGAACTTACCTTTTTTACAGCGCTGCCGTTAATATTTGCAATACTTTTTTAAAGTAGTTTAGATACTTGCAATACTTTTTAGATGTAGTTCATGTATTTACACAGGCCCGTATCATGGTTAATGTTTGGGGTGCGTTTTTCGGCCTCCAGCAAATTTCAACCAGCAGATCGTCGAGGATAGTGTTGGACACTTTCGCCGTCGATGTGGGATAAGGTTGGACAGCGTTCAAACTAATTTGTTTTTTATTTCAAACGAAACTATTTCCGTCCGTCCAAGCGGAAATACTTCACCCCAACCGGAACCCTTTTGCCTCCGCGGGGGGTACATAAGCAACTATCGAAACCCCCTCCCCCACCTACGGGCCTGATTGCAAATGGCAATACCGCTATTGCGCCCATCCCTGTAAGTAACTTCTGCTGTGGCCATGCAATGTCTACGAGAACGACAAGACGACACCTCGGACTTCTCCTGGTTCCACGGGACAGACCAGACGACACCTCGGACTTCTCCTGGTTCCACGGGACCGACCAGACGACACCTCGGACTTCTTCTGTTTGCACTGTTTCCCTAAGACTTGCTTTAAGTCTGAGTGATAAAAAAAATACAGCAGAATAACCGTGTGACTTCTGGTCCAATTATTTATATTATCGTCATGGTGCATGTGTGCGTATATATATATATATATATATATATACACGTGTATAGACATATTATTAATGTCAACATAACATACATTCATAAAAATCTCATAGTCCTTTTCAGTGATGGTTTCGAGTGTATTTCTACATTCATATGACTCCCGTGTCTGCCTATACTGCAAACATAATATTCTAAACATAATTAATTTATCAAAACACTCTTCTAAACCTCAATCACTCGTTGCTGCATTCACAAACTCGCATATTCACTGAGTCGTGCACGTGTGACCCCCTGAGCGTGCACGCTACACCGACAGCTATGATATCCGTACAACAAGTCAACTGAGCAGGTTCTGTATTATGACATAACACGTTTCGTAAACGATTACCTCGGGAGTAGAAATCTCCTGTTTCTCCATGCCCCAAATGACTATAAATTAAGTATCCTGCTTAGCGGTTTGAAGCAACACGCATACTTCATAAAATACCTTAATAAAGTACCTCTGTATATATGATATAAAAACATCAATATTTTACACGTATAGACAGAATACCTACAAAATATAAAATTACTACTCTTTCATAATAAAGCAGATTTCTCAACATCAACAATAACATCGACTACCCTGCTTGGCCAGCATTGTGAAACACCATATTGATTTCATAACTTATGGTAATAAATTATATGTAAACATGTACGTAGCAACCCTACAAATGATTATATTTACACATGCGTCATCATTTCCATATAAATTTGTAAAAATAATAAATAATAATATGGCAGACTTGGTATGTGCGATGTCCGTGTACTATGGTGGTCTGGTCCCAGACAGGAGCCGAGCCGTCGTCTAGTCCCAGACAGGGGCCGGGCCGTCGTCTAGTCCCAGACAGGAGTCGGGCCGTCGTCGTCACCGTCGGGTCTGGCGGGCATGACGGGCCTGGCGTCCTTGGGAGACGGCGTGGCACACACACACGCGACGGCCAGTCTCTCGTAGTCATACCTGTACATGTAGTTGCCGTTGTCCAAATCACGACAACGCCGGAGTACCATGAAGCTGTGGTGGACGGGCTGACAGCGACCATCTCCCCCGTAGTGGCTACACCTTTTGGCCGGACAGACGACCTCGGGCATGATCTCAGGGTGACGGAGCTGGTCTATGTTGGCCGTGTACTCGAACTTGCACAGGGCTCGTTCCTCGACTGCATCTTTCATGTTGGCGCCCGGGGCCGAGTCGATGGTGTGTGGGCGAAAGTCGCGGGATCTGTCGGTGCATCGTGGGTCTCGTGTGGTCCCTCGTCGCGTAGAGGCTGTTGGCCGTGTTGTAATCGATGACGGTGACGTTACTGGCCGGGATTTGCCGGACAGCAGCAGCGACAGCGACAGTGACAGTGTGAAACACGTTAACAGCGTCACCAAATGCGTTGCCTGAAACAAGAAAAACACGTGTTACTCTTTGTACAAGACACAGACGGTGCTGGACGGGACAGTGGCAGTCGTCTAACAGTTTTTAACACAATGGTTCCCAAACCGGATACCCCGTGTATAGTAGTTCCTTTTGGTCCTCGGTAAACATGCAAAACTCGTCATAGCCCGACCATAACGTTACCCCCATTTGCACGGGAGATCAAATGAGGGTAAACCTCCAGTAATGTGACCACAATTACACAATGCAATAGTTATTCCTGAAACAAACTACACCGAGAAACTACATTATTACCTTCATGTTGCTGCACATAATATTCGACCAAGTCACAACTTCGGAAAAATTGACGCTGCTCGTCTGCGCTAATCCTGATTAGTTTCTTGCGAGTCCAATGTTCCTCACGTTTCGTGCACGACTGAATCGCTATCAACAGTGGCTGCAGATTATATACTCTAACTTCAACTATATTTCTAAATATACCTCAGGCTTTCCCACACCAGGAACATGGTAAGAGCTAATATGTTCCCCCCGGCGCCATTCTGCTTCCGGGAGTTAGAACCGTCGCGCGTTGGACCAGCGCGAAACTGTCGGCGTCCCGGCTGGCTTGTCTTACACAAAACAAAGTCACTGCACTGTGTGTGTCTGACATATCCGCTGCTAAACAGACAATGTAGTTTTTCATACTAAACACATTTGCTAAGTTCATCGTGGTTCAAGTTGACGTCGTTGTTATTAAATTTGCAGTCAATTCGTGTCTGATTTGTTTCATGAAAGGGGAACTTCTGACTGTACTAAGCCAGAGGTGCCAAGTTACATCACCCAAAAAGCGGTAGATCTACCGGTTTTAATGATATGATGGCGTAGATGAGGAACTGGCACCACTAGCAAGGGGGGTGCAGCATGAAAAGTAATCGCTCCATGGCCGGATAATTGTTCGATTTTAAGGTACATTTGCTTATTTGTTATGCATTTCCAAGGTAACATGTTGGTTATACATTATAATTGGATTCCAAGTTAATAATTATTTTATTAAACCTTAACATTCACAGGTTTGTAACGATTTACAATAAGAAAAAATATACATGTACAGTGAAATATATGTTTGGTGGTAGATTTCACCATCCACCACGTTTAGTCGGCCGTGGAGGTGGTGTTGGCTTTCTCATACCACAGCAGTTCTAAAATAAATTACATTCTAACCATGAATACTCCAGTTTTTAGTCCATCTGTGCTGAATTTTCAGATTCTTCTTTCTCTGCATACTTTGTTTGTATCTATCGCCATTCAGGACATCGGGCAAATTTCTTTGAACATTTTCAGGATATGTTGGAAAATCTGGCAGTTATTCATTCAGAAATTTACATTCTTTGTGATTTTAATCTACGTTTGGATATACCTTCTAAAACTACAACTACGTTTGATGATATTCTGGCATCATTTTATTTGAAACAACATGTTACCTTTTCGACACATATACATGGCCATTGGCTTGACCTCTTGATAACCCGTTCAACTTGTAATAATATCCAAGCACCTACTGTTTCAGATGGGTCATCAGACCACCATATAGTCATTGCTAATGTTAACGTTTCTATAACCCCATTAGAGTCGAAACACAATGTGTCTTACAGAGCCATTCACAAGATTGACATTACAGCTTTAATGGCTGATATCCTTAAATCCGAAGTGCTCAATGCATTACTTAACAAACATGCACCTACATGCATCCATGTGTGTCTGAAAGGCCACCGGCTCCAAGGATGACTTCCGAAATTATACTATCTAAAAGGCGTCGTCGTTATTTAGAGCGTGTATGGCGCAAATCACCCTCGCCGTTAGGTAGGTCGCGCTATTCTAAGCAATGTCACCTCTGTAACAGACAAATGGCCAAAACTAAATCAGATTATTATACAAATATGGTCACAATCGGCATATAGACAGTTTCATTCAACAGTATTGTATTATGGTGTGGGGATACCAAGGTAGTCGAATGTTAAAAATACAAAAGAAAGCTATGAGAATTTTATCTAAAAGTAAATATAATTCACACTCTGAGCCACTTTTCAAAAAATTGAATATCTTAAAAATTTATGACATGTTAAAATTACATGAACTTAAGTTTTATTATAAATACGTACATCATGACCTCCCTGCTTACCTATTAAATTGGAAAATAATTACAAATGCTTACGTACACAATTACAACACAAGGAAAAAAACAGAATTACACCCTTTCAGAACAAAACATGAATTTGCCAAAAGATGTCTTAGATACAGTTTGCCACATGTCATAAACAATACCTCAAAGCTAGTCACAGAGAAGATTGGAACACATAGCTTCAGAAGTTTTGGTAATTATGCAAAAAACAATTTATTAGAAAAATACGTAGATACGTGTATAATATTAAACTGCTATACATGCTATCATAGTCATTAAAACTGTATTAATGCACGCGATATGTATGGATATGTATTGTATATATATATATATATATCAGCATATGGATATTGCATTTGTGCATGCACACATACATATCAATTATATTGAAGTGTACTATTGACAACTAGTATTTGTTTATTTTACCATACCTTTTAATACTCCAATACATGCATATATGCAATCTAGTAGCTCGGTTTCTTTTCTTTTCCTGCACTTTTACATTTACATTTGCACTTCCTTCGGTAAATTTGAGTTGAAACAAATTATTCTTGTGGCTCCTATGAGAGCGACTGTTATTGTCTTAATAGGAGTCACAGACCCCATCTAATTTGAAATTACACTGCATTTGTATATATATATGCCTGTTCATGTTACGTTAATTTGATATTATACACATATTGCAATTGGGTCTAAATAAAACTTTCTTGTTCTTGTTCTTGTTCATTCAACAGAGACTGCCCTCTTAAAGGTTCATAATGACATTAACTTGAATATTAATAATGGTAAAGTGACTGCACTTACCTTACTAGATCTCTCTGCCGCTTTTGACACGATTGATCACAACATTCTCATTGAACATATTAAAGTGGTACGGCATATCTGGCACAGCTCTAAGCTGGTTTTCTTCATATCTAACTGATAGATACTTAAAACTATAAAGATTGGAAACTGCTTTTCAGCTGCACTGCCGGCTTATGTGTACTTATATGGTAGTGAATATATCCAAACAGTGAGTATAATTAGAACAAAATGTGTAATACTGGCAGAACAACTGAGAAATACATGTGGTCACTTCCATAAAACAAGATGGCAGACACTATAAAAGTAACTCGTCAGAGTCTGGTCAGTGGTCATTAGAGGATGGTTCAATAATAACAATGAGACATGTGCCACTGATAAAATAGCATGGACTGCAATGTCAGTGAACACAACATAGTTCATATATCATGGAATGAGAAATATGACAGTCCTCCCTTCCAGATTGTTCGTTGCTCTTTCCTCAATGAGCCTCTTCGGCGGAATACCAAAATTAACGCGGGTCGAACGACGAGGTACCACAGGCTGATCAACAGGGACATGCGGTTCATCGTTCATGGCTTCGTCAGGCTGGTGTTCGTCAACGTCGGGAACGGGCAAGTCGGGAACACCGTTGTCGTAATGCTGCTGATCCGTCTTTGTAGGACGTTCAGTCGCGAGTGCAGCAGAACGCCGGCGGTTCGTTGTTGGAACGGAACGCGACTTCAGCTGATCTTCGTGTCGGCGGCAATGTCCATCTGGTCCTTGGACAATGAACATTTACTTTCCGTCATGACCAGTCACTTTTCCAGACACCCATTTTGGACGATTTTTTTGTGAAATCTCTGTAATGGACATATGCACCGATTGAGAATTTCGGCTTGGCTGGCAATGTTGATTTCTTCTGTGTTTTCTCTTTGTGCACATGCGGTTGTAAAACGGAGAGAGAAGACCGCAGCTGGTGTCCGAGCATCAGCTCAGTTGGAGTACGACCAGTCGTGCAATTTGGAGTGACACGGTATTGCTGGAGGAATTCTCGCAATGTCAGATGTTTCGACTTCCTCTCCCCTCTGACAGCTCGTTTCATGGTCTGTTTGAAAATACCAACAAGCCGTTCAGCTTCACCATTCGATGGTGGGTGAAATTGCGCAGAAGTCAGATGTGTGATCGAGTGTGCATTGCACCAGTCAGCGAACGTCTTTGAGGCGAACTTCGGATACAATTGTCTCAGGCTGGCCCCAGATAGCAAACAAGTCATCCAGCGCGGACGTAGTCGTCTCATATGTCGGATACTTGTTTAATTTAAGAACGTGTGGCCATTTCGAGTGGGCATCCATCACGACCAACCACATGTCATCTAGGAACGGACCGGCAAAATCAATATGAATGCGCTGCCATGGGCGGTCCGGATCGGGCCATGCAGACAGATTTCTAGGTTGATTTGGGCCTGGTTCGGCACAAGCTGTGCAGTCCTTGCAGTGGGCGGCGATGTCGACCTTGATATTAGGCTACCACACACGTATGC
Source organism: Paraescarpia echinospica (assembly GCA_020002185.1). Classification (NCBI taxonomy): domain Eukaryota; kingdom Metazoa; phylum Annelida; class Polychaeta; order Sabellida; family Siboglinidae; genus Paraescarpia; species Paraescarpia echinospica. The sequence goes on from CM034532.1 coordinate 56,386,090, forward strand.
GTGCGAGCGACTTCATGCACACTATTCCAGTGTGCGTCAAGTGCAGCATGTTGAGGACCTTTGCACGAAGTGCAGTCGGAATGATGACTCGGGAGTCGCGTAGAACCATCCTTCGATGTGATCTCCGTCTGGGCGTTCAGGTAAGTACGAACTTTGTCCTTATCCTGATTATGCGGTCACGTGGATGTCCACCCATTTGCAACGAAGCCTAGCACCTTTGCCAGAATCGGGTCCTTTATGGTGTAGTCGGCGACGGTTTTCGCAGAGAGCGGCAAATTGAGAATGACCTGAATGTCGAGCAAGTTCACTTCCTTGTCGATTTCGGCTATGCTCTCCTCTTTGTCGGAGCTCGGATCGGGACCAATGGGCAGGCGAGACAGAGCATCTGCGTTGGCGTGATCAGCAGACTGTCTGTAGACGATGTGGTAATCGTAGCCTATCAGTATAAGTGCCCATCGCTGCAGTCGCTGTGGCGTCATCACTGGTAAACTCTTCACTGGACTAAAGATGGTCAGCAGAGGTTTGTGATCTGTGGTGAGCTGGAAGTGGCGACCACTCAGGTACTGATGGAATTTCCTCACACCGAAAATGATTGATAGTGCCTCCTTCTCCACCTGGCTGTAATTCTTCTATGCCGACGTCAGCGTTTTGGACACGAAGGCGATCGGTTCCTCAATGCCATCCGGTACACACTGAAAAATAACAGCCCCGATGCCATAAGGCGATGCGTCGGCGGCCAGAGATATCGGCCTAGTTGGATAGTAGTGGACCAAGCTCGTTTTCTGGGCCAGCACCTCCTTCAGTCGCACTCAGCGGACCAAGCCCATTTGACATCCTATCTGCGCAGTCGGTTTAGAAGGTCGCAGATGGCAGAGAATGATGGTAAGAACTTTCCGTAATAGTTCAGCTTGCCGATGAAGCTTTCCAGCTGTTTAACGTTCTCGGGCGTCGGAAACTTACGATTGCGTTGACGCGTTCTTCAGACGGCTTGAGACCATCTGCTGAGATCACATATTCTAGGTATGTGACCTGCTGTCGGAAGAACTCACACTTGTCAAGTCGCAGTTTCATTCCATACTCGTTCAACGCAGAGAGGACCTGCTTGATATTTTGCCCATATCGTCCAGGTAGGCAGTCACATATGGAATGCCGGAGACCAGATTGTCGACTAACTTCTGGAAAATGGCCGGCGTTGGTGCCGGTCCAAACGACAATCGATTGTACCGGAACAGTCCTTTGTGCGTGTTTATGACGAGTAGTTGTTCAGTGGCGTCATCTAGCTCTACTTGTAGATATGTATCGGACATGTCAAGCTTTGAAAAGTGCTGTCCTCTTGCAGCTTGGCGAACAGTTCGTCTACCCTCGGAATGGGGTGCTGATCTACGTGCAGCTGGAGATTTACAGTCGCTTTATAGTCTCCGCAGATGCGCACTTTTCAGACACTGGTCAATGGTCACTAGAGGATGGTTCAATAATAACAATGAGACATGTGCCACTGATAAAATAGCATGGACTGCAATGTCAGTGAATACAACATAGTTCATATATCATGGAATGAGAAACATGACACCGGCGTTATTTGGTGTTCCTCGGGGTTCTGTTCTTGGGCCTTTGCTTTTTACTCTTTACACCACGCCACTAAGCTCTGTTATACAAAGACATAACTTCGATCATCATCTTTATGCTGATGATACTCAGATCTACATTTCCTTGGCTACCCCGGATACAAATCGCCCCCTTAACCAACTTAGTGATTGCCTTCAAGATATCTTCTACAGGATGACTGACAGCAAGTTGAAATTAAATGCAAATAAAACTGAATTGATCATTATTGGTACACCAATGCAGCGTAGTAAACTGGATGGTTTTTTCCCTACGCGTATTTTGAATCAGTATATCACGCCAGCAACCTCGGTGCGGAATCTAGGAGTGATCTTTGATAGTAACTTCAATTTCAGACAACACATACCTCAAACATGTCACTGCTATTTTTATCATTGATCTTCGCCATATTCGCCCGTATATGTCATTTTCTGTTGCTAAAACTTTTGCAACAGCGCTTGTTAGCAGCGGACTTGACTATTGCAATTACCTCCTTTATAATATCATTAGCAAGGATATATTACAAAACTTCAGCGTGTCCAAAATTGTCTAGCAAGAGTAGTTACAAGATCTCGTCGTTTTTCTCGCTTTGTACCAGTTTTGAAGTTTTTGCATTGGCTTCCTGTACGATATCGTATAATATTTAAGATCTGTACCATTACAAACCAGGCACTGTCCAGTAAGCAACCATCTTATTTGCATTCATTGCTTACTCCTGTAAGAAAACCTATCCAGCTTCGATCATCTAGTTCTGACCTACTTTTTGTTCCTAGAGTCAACACTAACATTGGAAGTGGAGCTTTTTCTGTTGCTGCACCAACTTTTTGGAATATGTTCCCTCTTAGTGTTAGATCATTTGAAAATATTAAAAAATTCCGTCGTCATTTAACAACTTATCTTTACAACCTTGCTTATCCACCGTAGCTCCCTAGCGCGTTCACCCGTCTGTTGACAACTGGAATACTGCTTATGGATTTTGAGATTGATCACTCATTTTGTTTTGATACGCCTCTGAGCTTGGTTTCCAAGGATTTAGGCGCAATAGAAATTATTTTATTATTATTATATTAACTGGTTTGTTACATTGTGGGTATTGTTGGTTGTTTGACGTAGACAGTACTACTGGCTTTATTCAGGTAGTGTTGCCTGATGATCTGATAAATTGATCCTACTACTGGTTTCACACAGGGAATACCTGCTGGGTGAGTATGCGTCCTTAGTGAAAACGGGTAGGTTGATACTTGTAACGGGACTAACACATACTTTTTAGATAATAAGCCATCTTTTTTTATTGCTAGCGATTGCTACTACACTAGCTTCGATTATCCAGGCGCCTTGAGCTGCTCGATAAATAACGCCGAATCTGATCGTTATTTCTCGAGCAGCTCGAGAAATAACGCGAACTCGGTCCGTTATTTGTCGAGCAGCTCGAGAAATAACGCGAGGCCTAGCCGTTATTTGTCGAGCAACTCGACAAATAACGTCGATTTTGATCGTTAGCTATCGAGCAGATCTGGACGTGCATGCATGTGCACTTAGATATATTTTCAAGGCATCCACGTGGACATACAAATTGTTTGAAATAACTCCGACGCTGTTGAATCGTTTCGTGCGTGTATTTGTCCATTCTGATGGGAAATGAAGACTTTTCTTATTTGTCGAGCTGCTCGAGAAATAACGCCGACTTCGTTCGGTATTTATCGAGCAGATCTGGACGTGCATGCATGTGGACTTAGAAACATTGTCAAGGTATCTACGTGGACATACTAATTGTTTGAAGTAAATCTGACACTGTTGAATCGTTTCGTGCCTGTATGTGTCCGTTCTGGTGAGAAATGAAGACTTGTCTTATTCGTCGAGCTGCTCGAGAAATAACGCCGACTTCGTTCGTTATTTATTGAGCAATTGTGAACAGCATCTTTATTCAAAGACAGAGGACATTTGAACTGCTGCAGTGAAAGAAAGGACAGATATGATTCTTGTGCCACAGGAATCAAATAAATTTTGGTCTACATCTTGCGTGGTATTTGGTTTCCTGTGTTCACCGCAGCGGTGTAGAATCTGTACAATTTATTGACACAAATGTTGTTCTCTTTAACGTAGTTGATCAATTGAGAACTATGGCTATGGTTATATGAGTTTATACCCACACACTTTTACCAGCCAAAGAGCTGCGTGAATGAGATTATACAGCAAACAACCACTTCGTTGTTCAAAGCGCTCCATCGGATACATTGTTGAATTATGTAGTTGGTCCAATCGATGTGCCAATTAACTACAGGGAAGTCTTATATATACGTCTTGTCACGTGTTTGCGAGACCCACCCACCATATATGATATGCCGTTTTCATGTATGGATAATCTGTATAGATCCCTATACATTTTTAATAAAAGCGTTTACCTGTAAACTGAGATTTTCACGGGTGATGTTAAATTAAGCTAAATTGTTTCATATAATATACTAACGTCACTGTACTGACTGAATCGTATTTGATGAACACATCATTGTGATTTTTATTTTGTATTTTATGTAAACATGAATGTACTAGTTACTTACAGGTTTGTTGACCTTGATAAAAACAGACATGCTTAGTTAGGCAAAACACGAGTTATAACAGAGAAATCGAGGTGGGTCCGGCTTCGACACAAGTGCCCACTAGGCACTAGTCTATTCAACTAATGTTCTGTGCCATTTTTAGCAAAATAAGGAATGTGATTCGTAAGATATATCTTTGTGCTAAATATATAATACATATTCCGACAAAGTTGTGCAAACAAACTTTTGGGGAAATTGATTTGAGTAAAGTACTTACGAATAAATCACCGAAGTTCATATCTCGTAAAAGATGCCTATTGCCCAAACCCGTGTATACTAACAGATTATCAATACCTTGAGCTAGGCAATGATGTTTGCACGTAATGTGGATATACTAAACAACTTATACTATTTTATAAAAAAGGACACAATTTGATAAACTTTCTTGCGATTAATAGAAACATACTTTTGTGACATTCCAGAAATGATTGTTTGATTAATTGCATAACATGCTAGCAACAAATAAAGTATAATCTTTGAAACAGAAGCCACCAGTTTAACATCATAATATTATGATATGATAATCATTTAAAAGTGATGATGGAGGGAAGATTCTTCAAATGATACTACTGTCACTAACTTTGTCAGTGTGGTAACAAAGCCTAGGGTTAGGGCAAGAAAAACATCACCATAACCAAGTACCAGTGGTCAAGTGGACACCACACCTCAACACGATGAAACAATCGTGATTGCTGTCTTTTATCAATCATGATTACTACATTTACAAGTAGTGTAAACATGTTTACATGTATGCCATTTTGTTGTTTTATATCTTCCCCTCTATATTCAAGAGTAAAGTTTAAATCATACCTCAGAATACACCATTTTAAAGCTAGTTTAAAAAAATATCCGGGATAGCATGCTCCCGGATTCCCCTAGCAACAATTCACGCCTGCGGCGCTCGCGTACCCCACCCCTACCACCTCGCCCATCATTTTATCCAGGGGAAACAATATATATATATTATATATATATATATACGTACACATATATATTATGTATATATATATATATGTGTGTGTGTATTTAATATATATAAAAAATTATATCTGCATGGTAAATTTAGGTATTATACCTATTGTGTCCAATCATAAACATAAACTAAAAGGACATGTGCCTTGCTTCGTCTAACGTCTGATAGCATGCTGACTGTGCGTCCGATTGGGCGTTCGATAGCGTACCCGACCGCGGTTCGTAGCATGTCGGAAAAAAATTGGACTGGCAAAAATTTGATCCTGGGTGAGGCCCTGCAGTAAGCACATACGTGGGTCTAATTTAAAATAAGGTTGATAACAACAATATATTATGAAGTTTTGCTTCGAATAATTGACTCAATGACCTAATGGTTAACTGTTTTTTTCTATATAATTTCCAGTGTTATGTTTAATTCGAACAGAACAATGTTAGTGCATCAAGAAATTGGCAAACTATGTCCCAAATAATGGTTTACCCATTTGATAATTAAATAATAACAATTGTTAGACCCAACTTAGCAGTAAACCTAAATTGTCTCTTCAACTACAAAAGTACTGATTTATGGCGTAATTATTAAGTACCACGCTACTGTCTACTGGTTCTTCGTGCCCTTCTAAAGGCTTGTATAGCGCATGGAGATATTATAAAGGTGGCAGATACTATGTATGGAATGAATTATTTTATGTAGTGTTTGTTTATTATACTTATTTCATGTTCTACAAGAAAAACAACCGACTCATCCAATGCTGACAGCATGCAGCAAAAACATACTACACAAATACACATTGTTTGATCATCACTTTCTGGACACATGCTGCATCTGCAAAATAAAAGAACTTGGTTATTACGAATTGTGTTTTGTAATTGTGAAAAATCTATGTGCTGATGATTTCTTAATAAAGGAAAGGAATTACAGTGCACTCCACATAACTCGAACTCGGTTAAGTCGATTTTTATTTAAGTCAACTCTTTTTCCTCGACCCCGGCTGTCTTTGTGTCTCAGATGGTATAAAATAATCTGCATAAGTCGACTTCTCTAAAGTCCAAGTTTCGGTTAAGTCAACGCAATTTCCCTGCACTCTCACATTTCTTTCATTCGGTTAACTCAAATTTCTTAAATCTTAAAGCCAAGAGAGAGGTTACCATAAAGTCTTACAAAGAGAATCAGCTTGCCTTTTGGAGTAATTGGTTAACTTGATAAAACAACAGTTTTGTTTATAATTAATGGTAGATGCTAACGTCTCGGTTTTTGTTGTTGGTTCGATCCCAACTGGTATTGCACTTTGTGCAAAATTACCCCTGGCATTGGTTTATTGACCGAAACATTGCATATTCTCTTGTAATTATATTGATATTGAATTGGAATTGTTCACCAAACATAGTTATTATTTTCAACATTTAATTAATTGACTTTGACTAATTATTTCTGGTGCAGTGATAATCATGCATGATAATTTATTACATTAATAAATATTTACCCTGGAAATTACATAACATAAATGAGTCAAATCCCTTTTTTAAATGGCTTATTTTTAGGATATTTGAATAAACTTATGCTTGGCAAATTTTTTAAATAAAGGCATTGGGCAAGGTCCTGTAAGGGCACTTTCCCTAAAAATGAATGTACAATGTATACATATCCATTGACTTAGATTATAAAAATGATCTTCAATTCACCAAAACTTAGATAAGATGGGAAATGTCTACAAGAGTTAATGTAAAGTGTATATGTCAAGAGCTGTTATGGAATACAAGTAAATAAATGTAAGTTTCAAAATCTGTTAACTAAATTGCCGGTTTGGTTTTCTGCCGAGCAGAAAGGTATTTCTGCCATGACCATGGCAGAAATAGGGTAGAAAGGGAGGCTTTTGTCCGGAGTAGCTTTTGCCCTGAGGGGCTTTTGTCCAACTACTTGCATTCATGTGTGAAGTTTGTTGTGCCCATGTGTACAGGACTTGTCACCTGACAACTCATGGACTGCAGCATTCCTTTTTTGTTCACTCTTTCTCCTATTTGCTCTCTCAGTCCATGTGCACCCTAGTTTTATTACCAGCCAAGAAGTCGGCTGGTAATTATAATTAATTATTACCTGGTCATCTTGCGGTCAATGGAAAGACTGGTTTTGAAGCACCTGGCCACTGTTGTATCCAACTAACCAGGCTAGCTGCTAGAGCTTGTTAGTGTTTCAGTGTTTGGGTGAGCTGATAAGACACATTTGCTAGCTGTCTGTGTCTTAGTAACTTGTTGGGGCTGGCACCACAAGATGACACTGTAATGGTGTAAGAAGGAAATAGAAATGTTGATATTGATAGCACAGGTAGAAAGTATTTCTGCCGCATGGTTTCTCCCATGATGATAAAAACATGCCAAACCTGTTAAATTGTTACGCTAGAAACAACTATCTTGAGCACTGAATTGGATGATGCTTGAAGTGAGAGGTAAACAATGGCCTAGTCAATTTACTTTCTTAAATAACGTTACAACTGTAAAATAATAGTACTCTTGCTATAAGTACCGACATTTACAAATAATGCTTATATGACTTAATAAATATTTCTAGATACTGGAGCATTGGTGTACAAACCACCCCACACCAACATACGTCAGCTCATCATCATTGATGTGGATGAAAGGAGAAGAATCCTGTGGCAGATGCACTCGGCACCGCATGCTGGTCACAGTGGCATCAATGCCACTGTAAATAAGATCATGCTGGCCACAGTGGCACCAATGCCACTGTAGATAAGCTCACCCAGCGCTTCTACTGGAAGGGGTTGAAAGATGATGTCAAGAGATACGTAAGTGTCCTTCACATTGACAGTACTACTTCATACACTGTAATCCATTTATGAAACAAACTGGTTGTTTTAATGTTGCATGTTTAATAAAACAGATGTCTGATATTGTTTATGTAATCATAAACATCAGTGTTACATATTTTATGTTGTACAATGAATTTCAGCACTCAAGCCATAAATTAACAATTAAAATTTTAGATACACTATAACAATTCATATTCATTATAATGGGTTTAAAAAAATACATTTTTGACAAATATATATATATATATTTGTCAAAAATTTATTTTTAAAAACCCATTATAATGAATATGAATTGTTATAGTTTTTTCTATAAACAAATGATTTGTTCTCACATAAGCATGTTGCATTTACTTTATTTCTCATCTTTCAGATTGCCAGATGCGACGCATGTCAACGGTACGAGAAGCTCAAGACTGTGTCTCCAAAGCTAACACCAATAAAGATTGCTGAACCAATGCATATGGTTGGGATGGACCTTATAGGTAGATAGGTTACCGAAATGTTTTTTAATGTATACAAACATGTACATATAGTTGATATGGCAAAACTTGGATACATAATCTAATGTTGGGGTTAAGTAAACGTATCTCCTCCCAGGCGCCAAGGCCCAGGTCACGCATTTCTGTGTTCATTCGTTTCCTTGGAACAATGACATCTGAACTACTGATTGGTGATGTACAGTGCAACACGCTTATAAAGAATTACTGTGTGGGTAGCTAACGAGTTCGTTATATCCGTGAATTCGTCATATGCATGTACGCATTTACCTCGCAGGTGGCAGTGTTGTGTGTGACAGTTTTTAAACTATTCGCCAGGTGTCTATCAAACGCAAAGATATTTTGTTGTCCAACATTTATTTAGATGACACATAAAACAACTACAAACTGTTATAGTATAAGATCGCAGACCACCCTCTGTGAAAAAGTAACGAAATACAGTATGATGTAAACACATAGGCGAGCACGTCGCATCCAAGGCCAAGCACACAAAACACGATCTGTGCCGTGGCAGGATGGAGCCACGCCCGCGGTAACTACTACTTCTTGTACAACACACACAGAATGACACCAGTTAATCTGCTTTGAAGAATTCCTCTATTGTCGTTTGTTTCGCTGTTGGCTAGGGCACCAGACAACAGGAAATCTTCAAGCCAGTTGCAGTGCGCTGCAGCGTCGTCTGGCTGCGTAGCCCTGTTTCGAATGATTTCCCTCATTGACCTAATTACTTTGGCCGAAGTTTGGGCCTTGGCACTGGCGCTCTGCGCGGCCACGGCATGGCTTCCAGATCACGGGCGGGAAGTATTTGCGAGCAACCAGGCGATTTTCATTTGGACAGAAATTCGTTATATGGCGAAATTTGTTCGGGAAAAGGTGTTCGTAATAACCGTGAATTCGTTATACCCGTGTTCGTAATATGTGTCAAAGCTTATCATGGAAAAGATAGGGAAAAAATCCGTACGTAAGAAATTGTTTCGTTATAATTTATATCCATCAATTCGTTGTATCCGTGTTCGTTATAAGCGTATTGCACTGTATTAAAAACACAGAGGGAGTTATTTAATTATAAATTTGTTGTTCCACTCATCAGAGAAACATGGAAACTGCACAGGGAACCTTAGCAGTTCTCCTGATGGCGTCACTGTGGATGAATTTAAAACCAAAGTACTGCAATGCCAATGATGCTAACTGCTGGCTGCGGTTTGTTGCACCATGCATAAGTTTAAGCCTTGGTTTGTTGCGCCATGCATGGGTGTAATTAAGCTAGTGCAGAATAATTGAATTGCTGTCAATATTACTGTTAACTTGGTTATTTTGTCTGCAGGCCCATTACCAGAGACTCAGACTAGAATGAAGTATGTTCTGATCCTGACGGAGTACTTCACAAAATATGTGGAACTGTTTCCATTAAGACAGAAGTCGGGTCTGTGTGTGGTACGTAGACTGAAGAGTTACATCTACAGGCATGTAGTTTATTGAATGTTCAGTTTTATTTCAGCAAAATCAAATTGCTTCCCAGGCAAGTGTAGCTTGTGGAAGTGATAATTATTTTTAATATAAAAGTAAAGCTAGATTAACTGAATAAATTGAATAAACAACTACATTGAAAAGTGACACATCATAGTGATTAAAATGTCACATCTTCTAACAACAAGATGTTCCATAGGCTGTATGGAAGATATGAAATTTTAGTAATCCTTTGCAGGTTGCCATGGAGTGTGCACCTCTGTTTAGATTACATAAGTGGCATGCTCGAAAAAATAATTGTCACTCACATCATTGTTTCAATCCATATTAGAGAAAGGGCATACTTTAGCCATTAATACACTTTCTCTAAATCAATGGTTAACTAGCATTAATTCCATCATATGTTTCCTCTTTTATTTTTGTTAAGTAAAATTTTTAAATATTTTTATATACTTCTTATGCGGCTAAGTTGTGTTACAGATATGGTGCACCCACAAAACTGCTTTCAGACCAAGGTCGAGAATTTGTCAATCAGTTAAACACTGATTTGGTGAAGAGGTTTGACATAAATGTATGATTACAGCTGCATATCACCCACAGACTAACGGTTTGGATGAAAGGTACTACCAGTACATCAGATGTAAAGTTAAAATAATCTTGTTCAACCACAACAATAAATGGTCATAGATTGTAAGTTGCTCATTAAAATTAGTACTCACAATTGTACTACTAAAATGTGGAAAACTGAACATTTTCTATTCATTTTCTCTTTTTGATTGTGTTATATTCTAGTAACTATAGATGTAATTATCAAGTGACAGTGGTGCACATGTTTATTTCGTATCAGCGCGACACACAGACAGGCAGACAGCGATAGTCCATGTCACACAAATGCGTTGTGTATAAGCTGTGTATAGTATTTGCACAAGTGTCTGCCACATACATTACAGTCCTCCGCACCAGTTATTTTGCTAACGTCCAAAGTTACAACAAGAACTGTGAAACAGACAAAGGATACGCTGTCGTACCAGGGATTATTATGCCCAGGGCTACAAGACAGTTCTAGAGATAATCGGTCTGGAGCTTTCCGGATTCTCTCCGATCTGCGAACAGCCGACTGCGTTACTGGCGAGTGGACGCTGCTGCCATCAGGTACAGGAGCTACGGCTTCCGCCGTTTCGTCTACGCGCTCAATGTCCCGTTCGGTTGATTGTTGGATCGCGGCCGGAGCAGCGACGTCTGCGGGTACCGTATCGTCCGCCGCGTCCGCATGTCGCAGACGCACGTGATTTCGATGACGCCTCAAGTGGCGACCGTCGGGTGCCTCCGATATCAGCACGTCGTTGTGTAGCTCTTTCAGAAATGCAGGAATCCACTTGGGCGAATGATCAGCGTGGTTCTTTACGTAAACCGCATCGCCTGGACTGAAGCATCGCTCGTTCGATTTCTGGTTGTAATAATCAGTCATCTTCTCCTGCAATTGGTGCACTTTTCTGCCGACGCTCGGTTGCACCGCGTCTAGAAGCGTTCGCAGCTGCCGCCCCTTCAGCAGTTTACTCGGGGAGCTTCCGGTAGTGCTGTGAGGGGTCACTCGGTAGGTCAGCAAGTAACGAACCAACCTTGTCTCCATCGAACCGTCCTTCATTTTCATCAATCCTCGTTTCACGTGCTGTACTGCCCGTTCAGCGAGCCCGTTCGAGGATGGGTGATAGGCTGGCGAGGTGATGTGCTGAATGCAGTTCTTTTTCATAAACTGCCTGAACTCAGCACTAGTGAAGCACGTGCCATTGTCAGTAACGATAGTTTCTGGCAGTCCATGTTCTGCGAATAACATCCGCAATTGTTCGATTGTCACTTCCGATGTCGATGAGCGTACGACCATCGCGGAGATCCATTTCGGGAAGGCGTCTACTGCCACGAGGATCATCCTGTTCTCGATGGGGCCAGCGTAGTCTAGATGCACACGTGAACACGGTTCCTGTGGGAACAACCATGGTCGAAGTGGCGCTCTGGTCGGTTGACGCATGTTTTCCTCGCACTGACCACAGTGCTGCGCGATACGTTCAATCTGAAGATCGATGCCTGGCCACCAGATGTATGACAGCGCTAACGCCTTCATCTTCACCACGCCGCTGTGGCTGCTGTGCAAGAGTTGGAGCATCGTGGCTTGCCCAGGCTCTGGCACAATTATTCGGGTGCCCCGCATCACGCATCCATGTTAACACGTAGCGTTGAACTCGCGACAATACTGGGTCACGTCGTGTCCAGTTTCGAATGTGCGTTGACGTCACCGGCGAGTCGTCCAGCTGCTCTATGAGCTGTATGTACTCCGCAGGAGCAGGCGTCTCAGCGTTCTGCGTAGGTAGGGGTAGTCGCGATAGAGCATCGCAATTCTCGTGCGCATCACCACTCCGATGACGAATGACGTAGTCGTAACCTGCCAATGTCAGGGCCCAACGCTGAAGTCGACCCGACGCTTGCGGAGGTATCGGTCGTTGCTCGTTGAACAGCCCCACCAGAGGTCGGTGATCGGTGATGAGAACGAAGGTCATACCGTATAGGTATTGGTGGAACTTTGTCACCCCGAACACCAAACTGAGACCTTCCTTGTCGAGTTGCGAGTAGTTGGTTTCCGCAGGCGACAAGCTCCTAGATGCGAACGCGATCGGTCGCTCCGAACCGTCCGTCATCTGATGCGACAGGACTGCGCCCACACCGTACGGCGACGCATCACATGCGAGCAGAAGAGGTTTGTCGGGGTCGAAGTGCACCAGTAGGGACTCCGACTGCAGCAGGTCCTTCGCCGCTTGAAACTCTCTGACTTGCTCCTTCTCCCATCGCCATTTCGTCTCTTTTCTGAGTAGAATGTGCAGAGGTGCTAGTGTGGTCGACAAATTGCGCAGGAATCGTCCATAGTAGTTGAGCAGGCCAAGCCACGAACGTAGTTCTTTCACGTTCGTTGGGCTAGGCGCATCTTGAATCGCCGTGACCTTTTCGTCTGTGGTATGCAGGCCAGATCTTGTGGCCCATGTATACGACTGCCTCGTTGAAGAACTCGCACTTTTTATTGTTTAGCTTCAACCCTGCTTGGTCCAGCCGGTTCAAGACCAGCCGGAGATTCGCCACGTGTTCATCTCGAGTTTTCCCCGTGACGAGGATGTCGTCCAGGAAGATGTATACCCGTGGTATGCCAGCAAGCACACACTCGAGAGCTCTCTGGAAAATCGATGGCGCCACCGATATGCCGTACGGTAAGCGAGTGTATCTAAAGAGTCCCTTGTGCGTGTTGATCGTAACGTAGTCACGTGACCCTTCGTCGAGCTGAAGTTGAAGATACGCATGGCTCAAGTCCAACTTTGTGAACGTCTCTCCTCCTGCCAGACTGGCGTAGAGATCGTTAACCCGTGGTAGCGGATATTTGTCTTCTACCACACTTTTGTTGATCGTGACCTTGTAATCACCGCAGATCTTTATCTGCCCGTTGGACTTGGGGACCGGAACGATCAGTGCCGCCCATTCTGAGAACTGGACTGGCTCGATGATGCCCTCCTGTTGCAGTCGGTCTATTTCATGTTCGACTCTCTCATTCAAGGCATAAGGAATGGGTCTGGCCTTGAAGAAACGTGGAATCGCATCGCTTTTCACTTGGTCTTCACCTGCATTTCTTTCAGCTTGCCCAGCCCCTCAGCGAACACGTCTGGCACTTCCGCCATCAGTCCGGCATGCACCGGGTCAAGGTCGCGAACGAGCATGATCTCGCCCCAGTCCAGCTTCAACTGCGACAGTAGATTTCTGCCCAAGAGATTCTGCCGAGCGCCAGACACCACCACAATTGGCACATGTGCCGACTGCTGTTTGTATTCGGTGACGACCTCTATTTGTCCCAGCACCGGAATAGACTGACCCGTATAAGTGGTCAAGTTGATGTCCACTGTTTGTAGCTTTGGGGGTGGCGACCGCAACCCGTGATATGTCGCCTCATTGATTATGGAGACTCCTGTCCCCGTGTCAACCAACATTCTCACTGCTTTACCGTCCATGTGCACTCCTATCTCAATAGGCTGCTGTGACGTGTGATCCCCTTGACGTTGTACAGACAGTACTCAGCTCTGTCCTGAGTGGTGTTCACGAGATGAGTTTCGCCGCGTTTCTTGCGACATGCCGCCATGATGTGACCTCTCTTTTGACAGAAATGACAAGTTGCATCTTTAAATTTGCACTCTTGATGCGTGTGGTTGCCGTTGCAACGGTAGCACAATTTCTGAGTTTCTGTCGTAGCCACGCGTGTGTGTCGTAGACCTAGCGGTGGTCTGAACTGGCCTTTTCTCTCTGTTTTCCCGGTTTGACACTACACTCACTGTACTTTTAGTGCAGTCGAAGCTGTGTCGGGGGGCTATCTGTTTAGCCTCGGTCTCCGCCACTTCGTCCGCCAGCGCCATCTGCATTGCCTGCTCGAACGATCTATCTTCGCTGAGTAGTTTGCGCTGAGTGCTGCCGCTTTTGATGCCGCACACGAGCTGGTCTCGCAATGCCTCCGCCAGAAATTCCCCGAAGTTGCAAGTGGATGCGAGCCTCCGGAGTTCTGCCGCAAATGTGGCGACCCCCTCGCCCTCTTTCTGGTTGCGTTGGTGGAATTTGAATCTTTCCCCCACTGTAAGCCGACGTGACTTCAGATGGCTTTTTAGTTTCTCAGTTATTTGCTCAAACGACAACTCTGCCGGTCTTTGAGGACTGACGAGACTTTTAAGAAGAAGATACGTTTCCGGGCCTACCAGTGTGAGTAGTGTAGCCACTTTCTTCCTGTCGGCGGCCTCTCTCACAGATTCGTCCACGCCGCTGCCCACTGCACCAACATTGTTTGCAACGAAGTACAGTTCTAGCCGCTCCAAATACGCTTCCAAGTCACTACTGCCGTCGTATGGCTCTATTTGACCAAAGTATGCCATCCTCGTCGCCAATCGTTATATTCTAGTAACTATAGATGTAATTATCAAGTGACAGTGGTGCACATGTTTATTTCGTATCAGCGCGACACACAGACAGACAGACAGCGATAGTCCATGTCACACAAATGCGTTGTGTATAAGCTGTGTATAGTATTTGCACAAGTGTCTGCCACATACATTACAGATTGAAACTCCTTACAGAAAATAATTTGTGACATACATTTTGACAAATGTATGATGATAGAATCTTCATGTGGTCCATTTATAAGCATTATTACATTACAGAAATGGCATGTGCAATATTGCACATGTAAACAATTTGTGTGAAATTGTTAGTTTGTCACATGTCCTTTAACACCCAAAAGCAGACAAGCTAATAAAATTATGTACTCGGACTATTCTTGACCACATATCAAATGAAAAATGTTGCAGAACCAACCAGACACTCAAGACCAGACTGAGCAAGTTGGCAGATGAGCACCAGACAGACTGGGATGACTATCTTGAGGAGGTGGCATTTAGTCTGCATATGCAGAGTCAGACTTCTACAAAGTTCACACCTTTCTTTCTCATGTTTAACAGACACCCACGTCTGCCTATGGAGGTCATTATATAGAAATATATATATATACACACATACAGTGGAACTTCACTATTAAGGTCACTCTAAGGACTGGACAAGTGACCTGAATAGCGAGGTGACCGTATTAGCGAGACTAACTTTGTATACTTTGCTGTATATGGAAACAATTTGGGATTTAATTATAGAATTGAAATGATAAAAAGCATCAGATCGACCGATTATCATATTCTGATGCTAACCGTGATTTATGTTAATTACAAGTACCAACAGGGTAAGTGCCATTGTTGGGATTGTGTTGTTTTCTCCAATGACCGTACTATTTTCCCTCTTTCATTATTATATAGATGGATGTTGTTGACCCGGCTGACAACGTTGACATACCAAGTTTTACAGAGCAGGAGGTGTTCACTCATCAAGATGGCCTTGAGCAACAAGTTCAAATGGTTCACGAGACGGTGTGTAAAATTGGTCAACAATTGTCATGATATATTAGCTGTTGTGATGTTTATTTCCCCCTTAAAGATGAAGCATTTTCTCCTACGTTGAATACATCAGTTTTCAGTTCACGATTATTAATTTTGTTTAGTCTTTTATGTGGAACTTTATCGAATGCTTTAGCGAAATCTAGGATGGCCATGTCTACCGATTTTTTCTCATCAAGGGATTTACTTGCCATGGATTTTTTAATTCATTGTGTTTAATTCTATAGCTATCTATGTTACATATGTATATATATGTACATATATATCCTGCGATTTGAATTTTACTTTATGTAATACTATGACTTTCCAGGTTCTGGCAAATGTTCAGGTTGCCCAAGAGCATCAAACCAAACAGTAGGCGAGGAGGAAGACAAAAGGGGTCAAGGTGTTCGACTTCAAGGTAGACGACATGATGCTGAGAAAAAATATGAAGAATGTCGGCAGAAAGGGTGGCAAGTTTGAGTCACCCTGGATGGACCCATACAGGTATTTGACTCAACTACCTGTCTTAATTAAAATCTGCAATGATCCCGAACAAACTATTAAACTGGTACAATGTAGAATGCATTTTAATGGAATAATATTACAAGAAAGTTATAGGTTTAGAATGGGATCTACCAAAACTGTGTTTTATCCAGGCTTCAGAAAGAAGATATCATCCAAACTTAAATCATCGAGAATTTATCGAGAAAGATACTGCTTGATGAGACTACAACGTTCGATGCAATGACAAACTGAGATTGCCGTATAAAACTCATTAAAAGGGCACTGTATAGATTGCACTATTCCACGGCAGAAGTATTTTGTCTGCCGACGCTTGGCGTCTGTCTGCGGCTATTTACAGAACAGTGTGGTGCAGGCGATATGTTTGCCGTCGTTAGTTGTCAGGAACACAAGACAAGCGTGCACTGCATCTTGGGATTGTGTTGTTGATAAGGATTTATTTATCTAGTGTTGTTAGTTTGCAACAGTATCTTTCAAGTATAAATCCTTATCAACAACACAATCACTATATTTAGCGCACGCTTGTCTTGTGTTCCCGAAAACTAATGCCGGCAAACATATCGCCTGCACCACACTGTTCTATAAATAGCCGCAGACGCAAGCGTCGGCCGACAAAATACTTCTGCCGTGGAATAGTGCAATATATACAGGGCCCCTTTAAGTCCATGTAAAGTTGAAGATATTGAGACCTGAACTTCCATAGTATATTATACATGGTTATTTTCTTTTCCAGGATCACACAGATTGGTGTGAACTATCAGGTGACATTGGCCAGCGATGGTGGTGTCCTGATGAAAACCAAGGTTGCCTATGAATAGTATGATCAGTTAAGCCGTACAACGCACCACATCAGAATCCTGCAGCAACGGTCAGTACCGATCATCAGCCACTGACTACACAAGGATCATCCGTCGGTCCATCACCAGCAGCTCCAGCACCAAGAAAGAAGAACTTGCTTCAACTCAAGCGTTCCAAACCTCTTGTGTCGTCATGTCATGAGGCTGCTAAGACCTAAGTGCTGCAAGTCGAGCACTGATAAACCTGAAGTTTGCAGTAGTCCACTAGTGTCATTATCAGAATTCTCACAGGTATCTGTCATCCGTGTGCTTGAGGCAGGATCCAGAAGCACCAATGTCAAATTCATTCCAGGGAACATGGCCCACTTCCTCAAGCAACGGATGACAGATCCAGTCTAAGTGAGATGGACGAACAGGATGACAACTATCCTAACATCGCATGTGAGCTGGTGACAAGGTACCCTCACTATACCATGGACAGCACCAACATCAGCCATGTTGATGCTATATTTGAGACTCGGACCGAAAGAACACCCTGTTAGACACGCTTTGTGTCAAGCCAAGTCATCTGCCTGTGACAGCAAGTTATAGTGGTACGGCTCGCAAGTGCCTTGTAGTTAGCAACTACACATTGAATGCTGTGGATATGGACACATTGAAGCACGGCCAATGGCTCAATGACAATGTCAGTATATTATACATAATATTGTTCCATGTAATATTGAATGTGTCATATTTATTTTGCTATATTAACTCATTTGCTATAGTTTTATCACAATTCAAATTTTATAATCAAGCTTATTCATTTCTATCGGCTATATAGACTAGATGTAACATTATGATAATCTAGTTAATAAACAAAATATAAGTTGTTATTGAATCATGTTACAACAGTTTGAATGTGCCACTACACTGTATATAAATTAAATACTTGCAATGTTATAAGTAATAATACAAAGGATGATGCTTATTTGCTACTGCATGTTGTAGTGTGTCTGCGATGATTGATACAACACAGTTGTTGGTTTGTTGTAGTGCATCTGTGGCTTTGCTTGGAGATTACAATCAGCAATTATGTATACATTTCACTTATATGAGCGTGTGAGCCAGGAGTCTGTACAAAAGCTACAACCGACACGACATAGAAAAACACCTGAGATCTGACCTTTCTATTTATAATGAATAATCAATTAATCAGAAATAACTGCATTTGCTTGCAGGTGGTGAATGGATATCTAGCTTTGCTTGTGAAGGAGAACCCTGGACAACTGTTTCCTCTGCCAAGTCAGATCGCCTTAAAGTGGTTTGTCAAGGCGCCATGAATGGATGTTCGAGAAAGTAAGTAAATTATCATTATCAAACAAAGCACATAATTAATCATGGCCGTGTGAAGGAACCAGCTATATAGACAGCTGGTTCCGGAGCAACCCCACTATAACCGAAACAAAGACTACACAACTGAAAACAATAAGAAAACCAGGGCAGTGCCTAAAAACGTGTTTTAATGCACGTGTGTGTCTGTATGTGTGTGTTAAGAAAAACAAACTAGCCCTATGTAACTGCACCCATCTAATATGCCTGTATTTCTATGACTTTGTCATTGAAGGTGCTACATGAAGATGCGCGCGAAGACCGTAGAAACAGAACTTGCTGACTGGGAAGCCTGTCAAGCGGCAAGCAGATGGTTCAAGCTGCGGTATATTTGTCCTTATGGTAAGTCTTTCTTATGATAAGTAATTGCAGAAACATTATTGTATTTACACATTTTGCTTGGTCAGTCGCCATCTAGTTATGTTTTTATTTAATTACAGTCCATTCCATATATCTGATTTGGCTTATATAATGTTACTGACTGGTTAGTACCTTCCCTATATGTTAAATGAGATTTAAATATTATATGTTGTACTACTAATCGCTATACATTTCAACTTGTACAAGTAATTATTAAGTACTTGATCACTAGTACCAAGTAAATACAATGGTTCAAGTTAATTTATCTGGTACATCTCCAGCCTAAACCTTGTGTTAGAATGTGTCAACAGGTCAAATCAGACATAACACAATAATTGACTACAGTGTTATTAAACAGTATTATTAAATGAAGAAATAATTACTATTGTAGAATGCTGAGGCTTTCGCAAAGGGCGTGGCAGTTGGCCTGATGGGTCAGGCCCAGGCTTCTCACTACCGAGAGTTCGTGACCACTCGACTGGGGGAAGAGGGCAGCGGTGATTCTTGCTGCAACCCCCACCTGCCAGCCCGATAGAGACTACTGGGCAGAGTGTGAAAATTGTTTTTCACGGTGGTACTTGCAGTGTGCCGAACTGGTAACAAAACCATTAGAGTTCTATTGCACACACTGTACTAAAAGAGTACAGCAGAACTGTACTAAGACAGTACAGTAGAATTGTACTAAGAGAGTACAGTGGTACCTCACAATGCAGTCACCCCTGAAAATTGGCACCCTGTCACTGTGTTAATTTTTTTATTTTAAATTACTGTTAATCTACTAAACTCAGTACTTTTGTAAAACAACCGTCCGTCTTGTTCTCTTTAAGGTGGTTATACTGTACAGTAAACTGAGATTGTGCAATGTCAACTAGTGAAATAAGACTGAATGTAAAACAACCGCCCGTCTTGTTCTCTAAGGTGGTTATACTGCACAGTGAATTGAGATTGTGCAGTGTCAACTAGTGAACTAAGACTGTGTAATGTAAAACAACCGCCCGTCTTGTTCTCTAAGGTGGTTATACTGCACAGTGAATTGAGATTGTGCAATGTCAACTAGCGAACTAAGACTGTGTAATGTAAAACAACCGCCCGTCTTGTTCTCTTTAAGGTGGTTATACTGCACAGTGAATTGAGATTGTGCAATGTCAACTAGCGAACTAAGACTGTGTAATGTAAAACAACCGCCCGTCTTGTTCTCTTTAAGGTGGTTATACTGCACAGTGAATTGAGATTGTGCAATATCAACTAGTGAACTAAGTCTGTGTAATGTAAAACAACCACCCGTCTTGTTCTCTTTAAGGTGGTTATACTGCACAGTGAATTGAGATTGTGCAATGTCAACTAGTGAACTAAGACTGTGTAATGTAAAACAACCGCCCGTCTTGTTCTCTTTAAGGTGGTTATACTGCACAATGAATTGAGATTGTGCAATGTCAGCTAGTGAACTAAAACTGTGTAATGTAAAACAACCATCCGTCTTGTTCTCTTTAAGGTGGTTATACTGTACAGTGAATTGAGATTATGCAATGTCAACTAGTGAACTAAGACTGTGTAATGTAAAACAACCGCCCGTCTTGTTCACTTTAAGGTGGTTTTACTGTACAGTGAATTGAGATTGCGCAATGTCAGCTAGTGAACTAAGACTGTGTAATGTAAAACAACCGCACGTCTTGTTCTCTTTAAGGTGGTTATACTGCACAGTGAATTGAGATTGTGCAATGTCAACTAGTGAACTAAAACTGTGTAATGTAAAACAACCATCTGTCTTGTTCTCTTTAAGGTGGTTATACTGTACAGTGAATTGAGATTGTGCAATGTCAACTAGTGAACTAAAACTGTGTAATGTAAAACAACCATCCGTCTTGTTCTCTTTAAGGTGGTTATAGTGTACAGTGAATTGAGATTGTGCAATGTCAACTAGTGAACTAAGACTGTGTAATGTAAAACAACCATCCGTCTTGTTCTCTTTAAGGTGGTTATACTGTACAGTGAATTGAGATTGTGCAATGTCAACTAGTGAACTAAAACTGTGTAATGTAAAACAACCATCCGTCTTGTTCTCTTTAAGGTGGTTATACTGTACAGTGAATTGAGATTGTGCAGTGTCAACTAGTGAACTAAAACTGTGTAATGTAAAACAACCGCCCGTCTTGTTCTCTTTAAGGTGGTTATACTGTACAGTGAATTGAGATTGTGCAGTGTCAGCTGGTGAACTAAGACTGCAATGTGTGCAACCTGGCCAACACAGTCACTGACAGTCACATGTAGTGTTCCACAAAGATCTATGCAATGGAACCAATGGAAACTTTGTAAATAAATTGTTGGCAAAGTTATTCATTGCTGAATTGATTAGTGAAAGAATTCATGTTTTCGAGAAACAGTGTTGAAAGTTTAATGCACAACATTTGTGACCCACCATGCCAAAATGAGATGCTACTTGAGAAATTCATACCTCAATAATAACTGTATATTCTCATTACTTCCAGAGATATAGCTATTTTAATGTTGAAAAAGCAAAAAGTATGGTTTCAAGAAAAACAGTTTCCAAGTTTTCACTCGGCTGGTTATGGTTTCTATTTTCTTGACTCTTAAATCTGTTGTCTGTGATATTTCACTTTGTGGTTTCACGCTGTTGGCCACATTTTAGAGCATTGTCAGCAATAACAAAATTGACAGTTGTCATAAACCATCAAACTAAACATATGTTGGTAAAATTTTTACCATTTTCACATCACAACTAACACATGACAGATTTGTTTATTCAGGAATGTTTCACGATGGATACTCAATAACAAATTGTGACAGTGACGGCTCATAACTCGTAATGACCATCAGTAAGAAGTGTCTCATTTTTGGAATGGTGGGTCAAGTGTATGAATTCAGCCAACCCACAGAGAAAATGCATATTTGATAGGTGCCGTTGGTTGATATAATTGGTCTTTGAGGTAAGACAATGAGATGTTGAGTGCGCATAGGTTAGTTTGCTAGTACCCAGCAAGTTTGGCTATGAAGGTGCTTAAACATTTCTTTTATGAAGTTGTCGATGTATGATATAGTAGCATATTGGCAATGACTGAAGGCAGTTCAGTCCAGTCAGTTGAATGTGTTACTAATAATACCAAATATTGGTTGGTTGGTTGATTGTTTAGCCTAGATGACTTGTTGATTGGATTTGTTCAGTTGTACACCAAAGAACATGATATTCTATGTAATAAACTCAATTGTTATTGAGTAAGAGGTGTATTTCTACAGTGGTTTCGAAATTAAGGAGAAAACAGTTTATTTTGTATAATCAGTCAGATTCGGAATTAATGACAGTCACATGTGTTGTTCCTCAATGATCTTTGCTAAGTCAACCGGTTTTTTATTTCATAACATTATTAAAACTCGGGAGACTTTGTATGTTGTACATATACTATTGGTGGTTTGATTGAAATGTTGGTACCGTTTCATTAGTATCAATATGGGTTGCATGGAACAAAATGAGATGTTGAGTGTGGACATAGGTTAGTTTGCTAGAATAGCCAGCAAGTTTGGCTATGGCAGACAGACAGACAGTACTTATTTTGACCATCATAAGCACATAAATTACAATATAATAGTCATTGTAAGGTCCGGGAGGCTCCCATTAAGATAATTATATGCCGCTATCATTGGAGCCACCCCACTAATGTAACATAATTATATGATTATCACGTGATCAACGATATATGCATACATCTATATGTGTATATATAAATTAGTTTAAACAAATGCAAAGTCATGTCTAATTTAAAGAATGACAGATGTAACAGTCAGAAATATGACAACATGATTCATAATTCTTGATAAAGTATTTTTTTGTATAAGTGGAAAAAACATATAAGCTATGTGTAGAAATGTCATCAACGATGATGTTTGGAGTATTGTTAACAGTTTGTATAATGTTGTGTCTGATGTACTTTTTTGGCATATTGATGATTAACTCTGGGAATAAATAAGTTGTTTTTACCGCGTGTATGAAGGTGCTTAAACATTTGTTTTATGAAATTGTTGACGTATGGTATATTAATATATTGGCAATGATTGAAGGCAGTTCAATCCAGTCAGTTGAATGTGTTGCTAATAATACAAAATATTGGTTGGTTGGTTGGGTGGGTGGGTGGGTGTTGGGGTACTTCGTTGGCTGGCTGGTTGGTTAGATGTTTAGCATAGATGACTTGTGGATTGGATTTGTTAAATTGTAAACCACAGAACATGATAGTTTATTACATAAACTCAATTGTTATTGAATAGGAGGTGTATGTCTACAGTAGTTTAGAAATTAATATTTGTTTGTATAATCAATCAGTTTCGGAAGTAATTACAGCCACATGTGTTATTCCACAAGGATCTATGCTAGGTCCAGGTCTGTTCATGTTATACTTAAATGACATTGTTAAAACAATAAATATGTGTTATTTACAGATGGCACAAATAGGTTTCACTTACACACAAATGTCACTAGGCTTATTGAAGAAGTAAATTCGGAACACAATAGGATATCAGCATGGATTCATTGTAACAAAATATCACTAAACATAAATAAAATTAATTTATTATATTTACTCCTGAAAATAAGACAATGATCATGATGTAATTAAAATTAATGTAATTAGTATAATTCAAGTTACTTCAATAAGATGTTTAGGAATTTACCCAGAGGAAACTGGTCACTGCATATTATAATTAATTAGTATGTGAACCAGTGGCACCCTTTGTAAGCGTTATATATATAATTTAAAGCTACTTTTATCACACAATAAATTATAAACCTCCATTGCACATTACTTAATTCTCCCAATACGCTGTGCTGTGCCCTAATTTGTGCAAATAATTATCCATCAAATTAAGGATAAATAAAAAACATTTTTATATAAGAAGGCAATCAGAATAATAATAATAATGTATTTATATCAGACAATCATGATGTCCATATATACAAATACATCAATAAAAGTATGTAAATAATATAAAAATACATAGATAAGAACAATATGTTTAAAAATTATATAAATCCCGGACCCACTGGTGCCGCAGTTTCGAAGTACAATACACGTCGCTAGTTTTAATGCTATAAATAATGGGATTCAAAGACATGTCAATCCTATTCATTAAGCTAAAAATAGCCTTTCTGATTACACATTTACCCGAGCTGACATTAGCTGTAGCAAACATGTGGCTAGCGCTACATCTCATGGGCAAATTGTTCAATATCCTGAAAGAGTTGTTATATGCAACAATGAATTGATGAAAATTAACTTTTCTAAAGTTCACCCATAACGCACACATAGATATTACCAAAATACGCTGTAAATAGCTTATTTTTTACAGCAGTTGAACAAAACTGAAACTTTTGACGTAACATGTTACTCTTGGCATACAAAAGTCTCACTTTGGCTTGCATGTCAGACTCATCAGACAAGTTATTAGAAATGACATGTCCAAGATATTTACAAGAGGTGGCAAAGTTTAACTTCTTTCCTCCTAATGTCATTTCTTTAGACAGATTTTACTTTCTAGATTCAAAGTACATGACCAGGGATTTACTCGCATTGTATTGCACATCGTGCTCACATCCATATGAGTAACACATGTCTAGTAGTGTTTGTAGTCCTTTAGCAGAAGGTGCAAACAGAAGTAGATCATCGGCGTATATAAGGTGATTAACAACCATGTTACCAAGACTACAACCGATTTGTTTTTTGTGCAGTTGTATACTCAGATTATCCATATAAATGTTAAAAAGCAAAGGGGATAACTTCCCACCTTGCTTAACACCATTGCCTACCGAGAAGAAGTCCGAGTAGGTATTTCCCCATCGTATGCATACACATTGATTATTGAATTCATTGCTGAGTATTCTTAAGATATAGTTTGATACATTTCGTTGTTCTAGTTTCGTTATAAGTTTATTTCGGTTGACACGATCAAACGCCTTTGATGCATCTAAAAATGCGACGTGCATAGCTGAACCATGTTCAGTGTAGAACCTTAATAATTCCTTAAATGCAAACACGCATAACTCCGTTCCATGTTTAGGCTTAAAGCCAAATTGATTAGGAGTGGTTTCCAAGTACATTTCCATTCTGTTAAAAAGAACAGTGTCTATTATCTTCGAAAATATATTCGATAGACATATTGGCCTATAATTCCCTTTGTCGTTTACTCGTCTATTTTTGTCTTTAATAATTGGTACAATAACAGACTGTGACATTTCTTTTGGTAAATAACCATGCACCAGAATCGAAGACACAAGGATAGACAAAAGCACAGCGAGTTGATAATCAGCGAACTTAATATGTTCTGCACTGATACCGTCCAGACCTGGTGACTTATTTTTTGAGAGTCCATTAATAATATCCATCAGTTCAACTGCACCAACAGTCATTCCTGTATTGTCAGTGGAACAGTCATAACAAACTTTATCACATCGACTATCCTCCACATCATTAAATAAATGTTCATAATGATGCTTCCACATTGACCCGATGTTTACGTCACCGTGTATATTATCAATGTTTGTCGGAAGTTTTACTTTACTGTTCGTACAGTGCTTAATTTCTTTCCAGAATTTGCGGTGGTCTTTCTGACACAACTGTTCTGCAATGTTATCAGCAATGATAGTTTCTTTCTCCCTTTTACATTTTCTGATCGCCTGTTTGAATTTCATTCTGGATAATTTCATAACATTAAAAATGTCACCTTGTCTAGGTTTACCTGTCTCTTTCCATATACAGTAAGCATCACGGGCTGCACAATGAAGCTCTTTCACTCGCTCGTTCCAACCTGGAACAACATTATACTTATAAGCACCTTTGCGATTTGACCGGAGTGTGTGACCACACCTCTTCAATGTAATCACGATAGAATTGTAAAAGTCATCGAGATCATCATGATGATTACAGTTATGACAATTGGGATCATTGCATCTAACACCCGGTGGAACATTCAGTTTGCTCAATTCAACGTTCGTGCATTCTCTATATGCATCAATATCTTGTGGGTTTAATCTGTCCCACTGTAAGCCTTGCTTACTCTCATTAGTATTGCCACTACCACTAACGCATTCTGGTAGAATATCACTGTCTATGCTGAACGATATCGGGTGGTGATCAGAATAAATAACATCATAAAGTATGGACATGTTAGATAGGCAATCCTTCGCATCCGCGGTACATATGATATGGTCTAGCCATGATGTAGTTCCCCAGGCAGAACTAACGTATGTATATGTGTCTATTGGGAGAGTATCTTGATCACATATAGCCAGAGTAAATTCTTTGCAGAAATCAAGTAAGATATTCCCAAAAACTGATTTCTTGGAAATATCCGCGTTAAAATCACCAACAATAGTGATGCACGAGCTATTAATATTATTAACATATACAGCAATTTTGGACATATAATCATTGAACTTGTCCCTGTTTTCCTCGCATTCATAAGGTAAATATACGTTTAGTAGATAATACTCGTATAATAAGTAGGCCTACTATATTTTTTATTTATTTAAGCAAACAGTTAATTGTGTTGATTAATTTACCACCATTTCAAGAAAAAAGTATTTTCGTATGCACAAAAGAATAGCACGACACCGCATATAGTGTCGTGCGCCACATATCATGATAGCCTCGGTACTAGTTATAGCCTCGGTTAAAGATCATGAATAACAAAAAGAGCGCTCTGAATCACACAATATGTTTTTGTGCGTTAAAATAATCATGCAAGTTATTCCATTTTATTATTAATATGTATAGTAATAATCATACTGGAAAGCATTTCGTATTACTAACGCAAACCACCTTAGTAACAACCGTGGAATCCTGGCACGCTTCTACTCTGGGCCCCCTACCGTCGTGGGCCGAAAGTAGGCGGTGAATCCTGGCACGGGTGAATCGGGGCCCGTGACACCGAAATTAGGGGGCGTAGTAATTTGTAACAGGATCACTGCTGTGTTGAACGCGGAAAATGGGCATCACTGAACATCATCAAAGTGTATTGCAGTTAACTCGGCCCGACTCGGCCGTATTGCCAATAAAGCTTGTTTTAAAACTGGATGTTTTGTTTGTTACTTGAACATGTATGGTCCGGGGTCGTTCCTTCCAACCTTATAGTGTAGGCCCTTAGTCTTAAGAGCCTTGTATTAGTTAATAAATGAAAATTAAACTAGGAACAGTTTGCCACCGTTTAATGGGCAATTTCACTCTGCTTTAAATTTGCAACTGAAACTGCATTGCAGCTGCGTTTGAGGTAAGCTAAATAAGTTAAACGTGTACAGTTATACCATCCTCGCAAACCAGGGTTGTTTGCCGTGTAAAACTAGCCCTGGCTGGTCCCTTACGTGAAGTGCTGAAGTTAGCCGAGTCAAACTAGTAATTGACTTCGCCAGTAGCGACTGCATCACCCTTGAGAACAGCGCAAAAACCTGCCCCAATTTGAAGACGAATAAACGACTTCTGGGAATCCCAATATATAATGACCCGTTCGCCCATTAGCACGAGCAGAAACATTGCATGTAACACGAGCCACGGCTGATTGAAATTAGTTTTATTATAACCTCCTGACCTACCGCAATCCACTGATCTAGTGAGCGATTTCATAGGCTTAGCTTAAATTCAGAGTTTCACAGACCGATCAGCCAGGGGGTACTGTTGGCTGGCACTGACGTAATCAGCAGCAGCGACCCCTGGCGCGCGAGGATGGGTTATACGTTAAGTGTTGCAATATGTTCAGAGCTTCGAACTTATAGCTAAAACAGCTCATTCATTCACACACACACACACACACACACACACACACACACACACACACACACACACACACACACACACACACACACACACACACACACACACACACACACACACACACACACACACACACACACACACACATCAAACAATCTTATCCCGAAGTCAAAAGTGGTTACGGGCAAAATGCACCCCACGAATGTACACTAACTGTTCCCGGTACTAAACAAATTCTCATTAATTATTGTGTTTATCGACGTAAGCTTGCTAAGGCAGATACAGTTTAGTAACGCGTGTAACCTACAATATTCGCATTATCGTTAATTACATTTGAACGTAGCCTGCCTTTTGAGTAAATATGTCCACTTTGCCCCGCCTGTCCATCATGCCCCATCCACTTTGCCTCGCATTCGCTGTAGTAACAAATGTGAGTCATTCCCATACGCTATTCCGCGAACATCGTTCATAACTTAGTTTTACCTAAACATACATGTAGCAGATAACACGCATACTAGCGTTTTCAATATTTCTTATATATACGACTAGGAAAAGCGTTCCAAAAAACGAAGAAGTCGCAAGAAAATACATTAAAAGCGACTTACCACACGCGAAGGTGGTGCACCCAAGCATTAGTGATATCACCTAATGTTTTATCACATCAATGTTAGATTATGCAAGTAGTCTGAGCCTAAAACATTATTATCCAGTTTTTCCAAGTGGCCGCTTTGCCCCGATCTCCCTTAGGAATGTGTGTGTGCGTGTGAGTGAGCGTGCGTGGGTGCGTTTGTGTGCATGTGCGCGTGTGCGCGCGCGCGTGTGAGTGTGCGTGTGTGTTGGTTAAACTCTCGCTACATATAGTAATCATTTCATTTAGTACACATAGATGCCAAGCTTGGTGGTACACGTATGTAAAACTCCTAATAGAAATCCGTTAGACTACAAACGATCCCGCATGATTATCTAGTATCTACACTGGCTGGTTTCATGTGCATGCTAAAATGAAGTCAACGTGCAAACTGTGAGATATTTTACAACTGGTTGTGCGCACATAAATACTTTCAGAATCGATCTTCGGGTATATTTAGAAGTGACCATATGATACGCGCATATTTTTTTTACAAACGATACATCCCTTAATACAACCGAACACAATAAGGAATGTATCGTGCCCTCGTAAGACCGGCAACATTCCCGAATACAAGAAAATGCATGCGTTATCGCCAGTTTTACTTTTGAAACAAATACGTGTTAAAGCGGAATACGGCCGTATTCCTCATACAGTTTCAAAAATCTGTATTGTATAGGGAAATCCGTAGTCTGCAAATGTCCAAGTCAAATCTCGAGTTATCTCACTGAATTCCAAGTCAAGTCCTAAGTTATTAGATCGATATATAAACTAGTTATGTTCAAGTCACAAGTCAAGTCGCATGTCACTAAGGCTCAATGTTCAAGTCACAAGTTTCTTGTCGTGGTTCTTGGTTGCGCTTCATATCTATTGAAATGCCAATGATAACATTTTATTATTGATAATATTATTTATTACAATTAATGTCTTTATACAATTCATTTTAAAAGGGCTGACTCGAGTGGAAATCAACATAAAAGTCTCATATGTCAATAGGATTCCGAGAAAAAAGTGTTTTTTAATGTTTATAAATTTGTTATAGATCACTCAAATAATGGTATACATAATTAAATACACTAGCAAAAAGTGATCATATGATACGCGCATATGGCCGTCTCCTGACGGGATGTCTTGGTAGTTGACAGTCGTGATATTATTTACCAAATGTAAAAACACACAGCATCGTTACATAAACACCATAACGCTCTCGCATATACTCATTGCATGTTCAAAATGACTAAGGTTGGGGAGAAAGTGGAGTTCACATCGCTATATATAGGCCCTAGTCGTGATAGTGCAGAATTGTCAAATAATTGTTCGTATTGTTATGCTATTGGCATAACTGTAGACATAAGCACATTGTGTCAGTGTCCACTTCATGTTGTCAAGTCTATGATGGAGGGGGCGTTTTCCTGAAGTATTTGCTATGCGCACATGGTTCCTGCGTTATACGCGCTCATCACGTTTTACGTTCCGAACAACTAAGTTACCCCATAAAAGGTTAGTATCTTGACATGTATGGTGTATTTTGAAACAAAAGTGTCTTACGTCCAACCCCTGGTGTAGTAGATTAATCCCTTAAAGTTTGGCGCTCGAGGTTCAATTAAGGCATCTAAGAAGTGACAGAGCCATTGTTGATATGCATTTGAATTGAACAAAATGACTTATTCAATAGTCCTGCTCGTGTATTAATACATTATGATTTAGATTAACGTTATAAGAATTGTTGCGCCAGTTGTTTAATTAATTAAAGGGTAAACTGAAGCAACACAGAGCGAACCCATGGCCAAATTACGAAACGGTAGCAAGAGGATTTGGTCAAGTTTTCTCTAGATTGGGAGCTTAGTGACCTAACATTAGGGTCCGGTGTCCCACTTGAGTGGACAGATGAGTAAAGGTACAGTCAGTGAGTGTACTGGGCACATTATCACAGCCGACGGCGGCCGTGTATCGGGGAGGTCAGTATCCGTGTAGAACCAGAGGCAGTGTGTGAGTCATGGCGCATACCAAGCGTGTCTGGCGCGTGTTTCTTACAAGACTCGTACACGCGTGACCACCCCGTATGACCCGCCGCCGCTCGCGGCACAAAGCGAATGTACCGCAACCCAACCAGCTTTTTCAGGTGAACTGTTTACCTGAAGTGTATCACTCTGGTCCGCGAACCTGTAACTATCTTACCCATTCGTTCGTCTACTCACACTGTCGCGTCAGTTTAACATATTAGGCTTACATTTGTACGTTATAATACTAGATGCTTCCGTCTTCAACATTTGCACATTTTGTAAGAAACACCTGCACTTGTCAGTGTTTTATTCCCGATATACGTTGCTCAGCCCCGGGTATGTGTCTTAGCCCGGTGTCTATTGTTTTGCCGATACAGAATAATCAGTCTTCAAAAGAGTATTTAGTCTGGCCTCTCTTTATCTCCGCAGTGTACATTATTATTCAACCTTGGGCATATATGTCTTAACATGGTTCCACCCCTCTCTCTCTCTCTCTCTCTCTCTCTCTCTCTCTCTCTCTCTCTCTCTGCATATAATATTTATAATTATATTATATATAATTATGTGTTTAATAAAGGTCAGTGTATGACAGCATATTAGATGAGCTTTAATTGTTTAAACATACCTTTAATTATTTTAATACGTGTATGTAAAGTTAAAGGTGTGGTTGTAACATTAAGACAATGCATTTAATTAATTATGTACGCGTATGTAAATTTAAAGGTATGTATTTAATTAATTAAGTACGCATGCATATTTAACTGTAAGTCTGTTACCAATCAGAACCAGCGAAATGTATTAACAAGAGTTTATGTCGCTGGTTCTGATTGGTTACAATTAAATACGCGTACTTAATGAATAAAAGGCATGCCTTTAACATGACATACGCGTACTTAATTAATTAAGGGCATTATCTTAATGATACAACCACGCCTTTAACTTTACATACGCATATTTAAATAAATAAAGACATTTTTTTAATGAATTAATGGCATGCTGTTATAGCAGTGCATGAACTACATCTATGAAGTGATTTATTCATTTTGTTCCAGAAGAACTTAATGTCCTACTTTTATGCTTTAATTTTAAGGAACAATTAAGTAAACTGTTTTTAAATTATTATGTTCTGATGGTCCTCGATATAAGCCCTTGGGGGTTTCTAGAGGATCTCCACGGTTGCAATATTTTTGTTTAATGTTTTATAATCCATTGTGCATATGTCACTAATTTGTACTTGCAACCGCAGTGGTTATTATCCTAATAGTTTTGTAAGGCTACTTTATGCTCTACCTTAGTACAGATGGAGTCTTAATTTACACAATAAAACATCAATTGGTATCTCAACAATTCTCAATAGGAATTCTGACTGTACACCATACTCATAAATTACATTTTCACTCAGGACAGACCAATCAATTTTACTTGTAAAATTACTGACTGTCCTATGATCGATGTCAGGAGCCAACTGTAAATCAATATCAACTGTGACCGGGATTTGGTCAGACTGAATAGTACCGTACAATACCGACATATTTATTATGACACTGTTGCCATCTTCAGTCCAACCACGAGTGACTACCCCAAGCATCACTTACATAAGTATGTATTTCTTCTGGTGAATATAATGTAGCGTAGACAGTAATACAGGTACACAGTAGCAGATGCACGTGTTCATATCCGATGTCTTATTTATAAATTCATTTTCCAATCTTGCAGGTATATAGTAGCATTTCGTACAGTAGCGTACTTAATTTTAGATTCAGCTGACCTATGGCTTCGCTTTTCTGTAATTACAGACCGCAAAGTTGTTATATGTTGTCCACTAGATGTCGACACACTCTTGCCGGAAACGTTCTACCCATAGCCTCCTTTTCGAATTCAATATAGCTTGTGGGGTATCATTGTGAGTGTTGCTGAATAAATCTTACAAAAATCTTACATTTGTACAAAACATCTGCCACCAATTTCTCTTGATTAAAACCTTAAACTATTAAACATGTGTTCTAAAGTTCTTTTGCCATTTGTTTTACAGAAGGACGTCCGCAAATCATGTCTGACGCGGAAGGGTACGTAGCACTAACACGTGAGATTTTGAGTTGGGACAAAGTGTAGCCTGTAGGCCTACGAACGTACTATCTGTATCTGTATTTTGACTGGCAAAATGTCTTATGGACACATCACGCCAGGGCGCATGGTGGCTCTTATGGATTATTTTTTACATGTTGGGCTAGACTAATCTGGAATGAATTTAGCGATGTACTTGATACAATGCTTGGAGGTAGAGAATTCGGTAATCCTGCATCTTCTTGGCCTTTATTGTTAACGTTATTAAACGATCTTTTACCTAATTGTTTCGACGCTGCCATATTCGTTTCATCATTCCCCATCATTGTAGACACAAAACCGAATTGTATTTTGTAAATTTATTGTCTTGCGGACAGCACTGTTTGACAGGTGGGTGTTTTGTTGATATGGCGATCATCCGAAATGTACTCCAAACGTGTCGCGGTGCCATCACAACCGGAAAGGCGATGCCACTAACGCATATCTAGTTCTGCTTTACGCACGTATTCTGAAATCTCATTGAAATGTTGAATTTATAGATACAAAATATATAAATCGATATTTTAATGTTAAAAAACGCGAAACATTTACACCTAAAAGACCATTTCACTGACAATTATCTCGACAACAGTGTCATGAAACAGACTAAGTTACAGTGATTTTGTAACTTTCCGGTTGTGATCGCACCGCGACATGTTTGGAGTACATTTCGGATGATCGCCATATCAACAAAACATGCATCTGTCAAACAGTGTTGTTTTGTTGCATAAAAGTCCCCCAAACACAATAAATTTACCAAATACAGTTCGGTTTTGTGTCTATAATGATGGGGAATGATGAAACGAATACGGCAGTGTCGAACAAATTTGGTAAAAGGATCGTTTAATAGCGTTAATAATAAAGGCCAAGAAGATGCAGGATTACCGAGAATTCCACTCTTATTGTGACTGGGAAAAAGCTGTTTCCAAATATGTTTGTTGAGTGCCTGATTTGTACTACTGGTGTTGCGTTTGATGTATTGATCTAGTGGGATATCTGTGAGGTTATGTTCCATTTTATATAATATGCTAAGTCTTTGGGTTTTTCTTCTTGATTGGAGGGTGTCCCACTGGAGATCTTTAAGGAGTTCTGTTACCGTTCCTGGCTCTCTAGAATAGTTGTTCTTACAACATCTGGCGGCTTGTCTCTGGGTTCTTTCTATGAGTTTGATATTTCTTAGGCAAAGTTAATCCCATGATGCTGACGCATATTCAAGTATAGGACGGACAGGGGTTTTGTAGGCTATGGACTTGATTTAGGTTGGGCATTTATTTAAATTTCTTCTAATTCCCAATGTCTGTTGTGCTTTTTTGTGACTGAGTTGCTTTGTATTGTCTAATTTAATGTATTTGATATATGTATGCCAAGATAACTGTGATTCAACAGATTTAAGTTGTCTGCAGAAGGTGTAGAGATTTGGTGTCGGTTTTCTTGAGTCTATTGTCATTGTATAACATTTAGTGGGGTTGAATTTCATAAGCCACGTGTGTTGCCATTTCGCAAGTTTGAGCAGATCGTTTTGGAGGACGCATGTGTCTTGGTCAGTTTTAATCGGTGAATATAACAGGCAGTCGGCTACAAAAAGGCGAACAGTTGAGGAAAGATTGTCTGGCAGTTCATTTATGTAAAGTAGGAGAAGTAGGGGCCCCAGTACTGTGCCCTGTGGTACCCCAGAAATGACTTGAGTTGATGTTGACTTGGATCCATTTATAACAACCTGTTGAGTTCTTCCTGTAAGGAAGCTATTTATTCATGATGATATTGGGCCTGTGATGCCATAGTGTTTGAGTATTAGTCTTTTATGTGGAACTTTATCGAATGCTTTGGTGAACTTTATCGAATGCTTTGGTGAAGTCAAGGATGGCCATGTCTACAGATTTCTTCTCATCAAGTGATTTGCTTATGTCATGGATTGTTTGAATTAATTGTGTTTCAGTTGATCTTTTGGCACGGAAGCCATGTTGGTGGTCAGTTAGAATGTGGTGCTGTTCCAGGTGTTTCATAATGTGACTATGTATGTTCAAGAAGTTTAGAAACCACAGGTGTTAAGGATATTGGTCGGTATAGTTAGATGTTTCT
This sequence comes from Paraescarpia echinospica, assembly GCA_020002185.1. Taxonomy (NCBI): domain Eukaryota; kingdom Metazoa; phylum Annelida; class Polychaeta; order Sabellida; family Siboglinidae; genus Paraescarpia; species Paraescarpia echinospica. Next base: position 56,420,671 of record CM034532.1, read on the forward strand.
GCTCTACTTCCTTTCTTAAAAATTGCTGTTACATTGGCTTCTTTCCAGGTATTTGGGACTTGTCCAGAGTCAACAGATGATTGGAAAATGTCATGTATTACTGGTGCTAGATGAGAGGCATATCTGTTTAAGAACCATGGTGGAATGCCATCTGGTCCTTGCGATTTAAGTGAAATTGTTAGTTTGGGGATTTCTCCATGTGGGCTTCTGGCCATATCTGGTAGGGTGGAATTTCCTTCGTGTGTAAAGACACTTTGGAACTGATTGTTTAAGGCTTCTGCTTTATGTTTGTTGTCGCTAATGATGTTACCCACAACGTTAAGGTCCCCAATACCTTGGTTATCCTGTCTAAGTTTAGAAATGAAGCTCCAAAATGATTTAGGTGTGTCTGTTGTCAGGAATTGACTGATGTAGGATAGTCTAGCAGAACGAAGGTGTTTATGCATGTTTCTCCTGATGTCACAGAATTCTTTCCAGTCTTCTGGATTTCTAGTTCTTTTTGCTTTGTTATATAGCTGTTTCTTTCTTTTGCACATTTTCTTTAAATCTTTATTGAACCAGAGAAGATTGTGTCTTGAAGTAGTAAGACGGTGCGGTACATATTGGTTCATAATGTTGATGATTTTCATGGAAACAAGATTCCACTTGTCATTGACTGTCATGTTTTGGTTTTGAGAGAAGTATTCATGTGTAAAGTTTTCAAGAGATTTCTGGATGTTAATGTTGTCGGCTTTATTTCTAATGAAGACTACGTTTCGGACGATGTTTGCATTTGGGCGAGATGTTTACATCAATGATGACTGCTATTCCGTCTACTACATTTATCTTCTTTATCAACCCAGGTCTATTGGTGAAGACAAGATCTAAAATATTGTTGGTATTTCCCTGTCTGTGCGTGGGTTCCTTGACATGTTGGATCAGTCCATGTTCCTCTGTAAGAGAGAGTAATTTATTGGCAGCAGTTGTACTGTATCCATTGTTAGGTGTGACTTGGTGAATTTCCCAATTGATGTTAGGGAGGTTGAAATCACCAGTAATGATGACATTATGTGTGTTGATCTTGTTACCTAATTTGGAAAGGGCTAGGTCTAGTTCTTCGATTTGAGTTCCATGAGAGTCATTTGGGGCACGATAGAGGGTACACATGATTATTGGTTTCATTCCTGTTATCTGGGTTTCAGTCCAAATGCTCTCACTGTTAGTGTCTAGGTCTGGTAGGTGGCTTGTGATGAGGTCATCTTTTGATATTTGAAATGCCCCCCCTCCAGTAGTGTCTGTTTCTCTGTCCTTTCTAAAGATGTTAAAGTTGCTTGGGAATATTTCTCCATTTTGTATTGAGGGATCTAACCATGATTCAGTGCCACAGATGATGTCTGGGTTGTGTAGATTGTTTAGTGCTTTGATGTCTGAGGCTTTCTTTTTAACGCTTTGGCAGTTTATGAGGATGCATCTGAAGTTTGGTCTCTTTTTTGGTCTATATGCTTTCTTGCTATTAGTTGTATTGTTGTTGGTGGTTTAGGTTATGACTGTTACTGTCCAGAAGATGAAAGGGATTTGCCGTTGGGATTTCTGTATCTCTGAAGAAAAAATTTGTGAAGTTGAAGTTGTTGCATTCGGGGCAGGCCCACGAACATGAGGAATTTATTAATCGTTTGTATTCATTGTCATCTACTGCACAGCATTGTGTGTGGATCCAGTTTAGGCAGTGGTCGCACTGAATTGCTTTATGGTCATTTAGGACATCCCCATGGCAAATGCCACAGGGTGCTGAGCAATTTGAACAGTGCCATGGTTCTGTAAGTGTTGTTAAATGCTTGTCTGGATATCCTGGCGCATTTGATGTGTTGATTTATTACAATCATTACAAGTTAGGATGAGTGCATTAGACTTTAGTGATTTCTTACATGAGTGACATTTAGAGGGGCCTGGATTTAGTTGAACATCTGATAGCATGATGCATAGAAGTATGGAGAATTTTGTTGTTGTCCTGGGTTTGTACGGTAGAGGAGTGATCAGTAATCCAGTAGGTGCTGGATTTGAGACATTTCAACTGGGCTATGGTTTTCCATATGGGACTGTAAATGTAGTAGGACGTGACAGAATGGATGTCCTGTCTAGCTTTGGCATTGACATCTCGTTTGTGTTGCTCTGGAAACTCAAACTTTTTGAAATTGGGATCATTTAAAAACCTAAAAGTGATCTGCAGACATAAAATCATGAACAGGGTACATCTAAAAGTGCATCTTGTAGGGGTATGTCGTACGGAGCCTGTCATGTCACCAACTCGAGTGGTAGTGGTTAAGAATTGATAAAACGGTCAAGTAGTTATTAAGAAACACGCACACTTAAATACACCCACACTTCAAACGTGTACCGAGATAATATTAAAAAATAAAAGGTATGTAATTATAAAATATCTGTCCGTGTAAAAGGTTTAGTGACTAGTTGTTGCTGTTTTTCGACAGCCTACAATCCGGATTTGTAATAGTATGATACGTAACCTTTATGTGAAAGTATATATTTACATATGTGTGTATGTTGAACCAGCTCACTGGTTCATGAGTCAAACTGAAAACCCAAAACTAACACGACACTTCCCTGTGTGCAGTCTGACTATGGACTGGTCTATGCACTCACTTATTGATATACAGTTTATTGTGTCTACTGTTTATTTCAGCTTGATTTCTGATAGTATATAAACAGAACTAGTAATGATAATAACCTAGGTTTTACTTTGTCACTGGGAGAATGCACCGATTTATGAGTTGATTTGGGGGTGGTTTGGGTTTCGTGCGCTTTATACCCATTGTTTACTAGTTCGCTATCTTGTTTTGTAGTTTTTAGGCTGGTTGTTAGGGAAGCTAATTTGTCAAAAACTTTGTTTAGGTATGTCAGATTGCAACTACAACCGTGTGATTGTATTCCGATGTAGTTATACGAGTGCCTCATTCATTTATGAACGAAAGAAACGTTTGGAAATCGTAAATAATATCGGAGCGATAAAACGGATTCGACTACACCTGACGCATGCGCAAGATCGACTACGTCACGTAGGTAATTCTGGACACTTGTGTCTAATCCAGGCCTACTTCGATTTCGCTGTTATAACTTGAGTTTTGCCAAACTTTATACTCAGTGCGTTAGTTCGATCATTCAACATCATCACAGGCATATTTATATATTATTACGAAAATACTGTCTTGCACACTTTTGAAGCCCAAATAGCAACTCGGTTTGCTCTAGTCTGCAGTTGGTCGTGCGTACTGCATCACGCACGTAAAATGAGCGCTATAACAGCGTATGTTGATGCAAACCGGGATGCTATTTACACACAAAAAGTGCACTAAGACACAATATTCTTAAACATACATATTCTTGGGATGATGATGGAACTAATAGATTGAGGTATCAAAGTTAGGCAAAACTCGAGTTATTACGGCAAAATCGAGATGGGTCTGAATTCAACGCAAGTGCCTCGTTCTGTAGCTCCACAGACCATGCAGCCAGTTTTGCAGGCTGTCGTACCGAGTCAAATGTTTAAAATGCAACAACTATTGTAAGTGGTCACAGAATTTACTCTGATCACTGATGCATTATCACCGACCTGTTTGTAGAGATGATGTCCCCAGCATCAGCACTGGAGGAATGGACATTAATCTCGCCCTGCAGGAGGTGCTGAAGAATGCCCTCATCCACGACGGTCTTGCCCGTGGACTCCATGAGTGTGCCAAGGCCCTGGACAAGCGACAGGCACACTTGTGTGTCCTCGCCAACAACTGTGACGAGCCAATGTACGTGAAGCTGGTTGAGGCGCTCTGTGCCGAACACGGCATTAACCTCATCAAGGTGGGTATGCGTGGCAAGTATATTACAAGTACATTGGAACCTCATAGAGGTCACCCTTGGCACTAAAAAAGTGACCTGAATAACGAGGTCTCCGTGTTATTAGGACAAATTTCCTATATTTTACCCCCATGTTACAAAAATGATTTGGGACTGTCCCAGGGTTTAACTGAATTGTGAGGTGGCTGTATTACCAGTGACTGTAAAGTGATGTTCAGTTTTAATTGTGTTTGTCTGGTGATGAGAGATTATGCTCCCTCTTCCGAGTACATGTGAGGATTGCATTTTCTGAAGACAAGTATTTTATGTTTTTACCACCGTAAGTGGTATTTCTCTTGTTTGATTGCTAACGTTTTTGTGTTGGTATTCGGAGAGCCAATTTCTTGTGTAAAACTAATAGTTTATGATGTCGGGATATGTGATATAACAGTGTTTGCACATAATGATATGCTTTGTATATCTATCGATCATTTATGAAAAGATACTATACAAAGTACACTGCATTGTGGTAGGTTTGTTATAGCAGTATTACCATCATTTTGTGGTTTTAGATGAAATTGAAAATGCTGAACTTCGATTATGGTCCAGCAACTACATGCAGTCAAATCCAATATATATAATGACCAGAATTGGTTATGCAGGTGACACAGTGACGACACTGTCAAACTCATGGTAGTTAAGAATAAACACAGGTGGAACAAACTTGTTCCTATGAGGATAGCACATGCTCCCTCTTCCTAGCATTGCTGAGGATTGCATCTGGACTGAGGAATTAACAAGTTGTTCTACCTGTTTTATTCTTGTTAATAATAATCTTTTAGCCATGGTTTTGTTAGGCTGTGACCCAACAGAAATGAATCCAACAAATTATGTTCTGTAGATCGTCATTCCAATCCAGTGAGGTGTTTTAAAATCGGATGCAAGAAATACTGCAGCAATGTTCAACTAGGTTTGTGACGCAATAAGCAGACAACAAATTCCAGCTTGTAATAACTAGTATGGTTAGACAGGTTCAGTTCTGATGCGACAACACATTCGTGGTAATCTAAACACATGCACATATACAGATGGAACCAAACATGTTCCTATGAGGATAGCACATGCTCCCTCTTCCTAGCATTGCTGAGGATTGCATCTGGACTGAGGAACTAACAAAATGTGGTTCTACCTTGAAAGAATTATTGCTGTGTAGTTGATAGGGAAATTGGTGTTTTACAGAACAAAATCTTGTGCTATTTTGGACCATATTGTTTATTGAGATTTGGTGGTGTTGATTTGAGCAATGGACTGTGTCTGTGTAGGTTGACGACAACAAGAAACTGGGTGAGTGGGCTGGTCTGTGCAAGATCGACAAGGAGGGAAAGGCGAGGAAGGTTGTTGGATGCGGCTGTGTCGTTGTAAAGGTATTTGTTGTTTGTTTTTCCACTGTATTTGAACACAGTCTTAAATGCATTCTAGATTGTTATTTGATAAACACTAGTTATCCATTTTGTGTAAGTTCAATGTTTTTCCTGAGATTTATTCATCTGCAAATAATGGATAGATGTATCACATTTATTATAATCAAATGCAAAGTTTTATTGACTTGTGTTTGTTGTGTTACTCAACATTTTAGCAAAGTATGTGTCACTATTTGTGTGTGTATATATATATATATATGGGCAAAAGCACTGTAATGCATTATAAATCCGTGACACATGCAATCACAAAATTTTTTCGTTCCTTTTGAAAGTTTCCTATTTGTAAGTTAAGATATCTAACATTCAGGATTCACTAAGCTCAAAACGGTCATATTAACATTACTTGTTTTTCTTTAATTTTGAGGAAAAATATGTCAATGTACATAATTTTTGACGGACAGAAGAACTTATTAAACACATTTACCAATCAATGTTTTAAAAATTGCTTAAACATACAGTGTTAGGTAATGTATCAGACCATTTAACACTATTTTGATGGTATAGTTACCGATTACTAACCATTTATACAACATTCAAATACTACTGCAAGAACAGTTGTGATGATTACTCAACATTTTATTATTCACAGTATAATTCATATACTTTAAATAAATTAAGTTACTACCTGACTAATCTAGCAGTTTTACTAACTAGTGGCAATTATCCATGACATTGAGATGTGTTGAAGTATCCAATTTGCTTATTAACCCTACAGGTGACCAATAGTAAACTTCCACGGTGTACACTGTTTGGAGCTATTTGTAGGGGTGCTTTTAAAAAATCACAACATTGCTAATACTAATCGCAGAAATATGATTGAGCTATCATTTTGATGGCAAAAAGACCCTTTATTATTGTGCAGTGATGATAGAAGATATAACTTAAAAAGGTTAAAAAAAACTTTTTTTCACCCTACTACTAGCTAATTTCTGAGTGGTACGCGTCAATATCCAATTAGAGAAATGTAGCCATGTATATAAGCTAATGATTACAGACAAAATTAATCAAAAATTTAGACTTCTTCATGAACGTTAGATGACAGAGCGAGGGTAAAGTAGAAACCCAAGTTTTCCCAGTGACAAAATAATTATTGAGCGGTTGTACCTTCATGCAAGCAGTGTGACAAATGTAGTTACACATATATATGTCATCAGGTTATAGGACATGTTGTGTTTGAACTCTGAATGCATCGTGTCCTTCGCTGGCGGGCCGAATCGGTCCAAGTCCGGGTGCGAGACAGCGATGTCCGGCGACATTACTCGCCAGCAACTTGCATAATATCCACTTCAAAACAGCCCCCAAAGTCTGTGTAACTGTCTGAACTAGTATAATAACTTGATCCACAACTACTGTCACGTATTTTGCTGATATATTGACGCGGACATTTAAAATAATTCATCTTATAGTGAGACAAAAAACGTGTGCTAGCATGCTGCATCACAACTTCTGTGGCCATTGTTTCTGCAGTTCATCGTACATCATTTTTGACAGACGATCTGGGGCATTAGTTTACTGTCTGCATTTTGATTTTATAGAGGCCATAAAATTTACAAAAAACTTTCAGACAACAAATATAATATGTGTACAGTGATAGAGAGCATTATTGTTGTTTTTCTGCCATATTTTATAATGAATATTGAGACTTACAAAAAAAAATTAGACACAGTCGACATACGTTAACAATCTAAATGAAAAATTATACGCATTTTTAACTTAACGGGTGTGAAATTATCAAGAAAATGCGTCTATCCATGTAACAAGCAAGTATCTTTATTGCATGAATCTGTGATTGCAACAATCATTACAAGTACACCACACATTCACAGCCGTAGGTAAAATTACCCTTGAGAGCATATCACAAAAAAGCAATGCATTTTTTATCACATTTTGTCAGCTAAACATGAAAATAGGAAAAATTAACATTTTGACATAGTGTAACTTGGTTTTCCTGTTAGCTTATGATGTTACAGAAGCGAAACATAGAATAGGTTCTTACAGCTGTTTATAGTGTCATTTATAAACATCATGAACCGTCCACAAAAATAACGTATTACCATGCTTTTGCATACATATATAATTATATAGATTGCCACACTAATGTGCTGCTGTTGTGTTGCTGTGTTATAAATAGTATTTGATTTGTTTTACAGGATTACGGGAAAGAGAGCCAAGCATTGGATGTTGTGAACGAGTTCTTCAAGACCAAGAAGTAAAGATGCTCGCTTTGGGTGTAAGATGAAATAATAAAGTAAAAATAAAAAATATATTGCTTTGTTCTTTCAATGTAGCACGAGACATTTGAAGTGCAGAGGAATGATCCAACATATAGGAAGCATCTTGTTGCAACAACAATGTATATTATAAAATACAACTAATATGCCGTGGTTTATTACAGTGCCCAGTATTACAATATATTGACCGAGGTAGCAGCTTACAGACTGGTTACACTGGTTGATGCAGTATTACCACAAGGAAAGCCATTGTGAGTTTTGAGCCACTAATTAGAACATCAATGAGAATTGTGCACATCAGTGCAATATCAGACAGCGACATGAAATTGATCCGTAGTGGCTAAATTATGGTTATTTTCCTGCTTGCATTACTCGCACTTATCCTAAAATGAGTGCTTGTGTGTACATCTTGCTTTAAGTGCAACCAGTCATTGTAGACATTTAGCCATGCTGTTTTTAATTATTGCACTGACGTCAAAGAGGTTGCTGACGTGCAGTTTGATTTTCTGGTTGATCACCGAGCTGTTGTCTACCATTCTTCATTGGGCTTAATTGGTGCCTAATTTAATTAAACTTCCCAAAGCAGCAGTCGTAACAACTACAGACTGACTATACATTGTGTATAATCGCTATTAGATTCGCCGGTGACATTTGGGTAATCCATTTCCTTTTCTGCAGACTTGCACTATGCCATCTGCCATAATGCAGACCCGAATCTCACACAAATTTGCACCGTATTTGTGACCACATGGTACAACTGTTGTATTATTTTTGCTTTGAGTGCACGATCCTTGGCGTTGTGGGAATTAGCAGATCTGGAAACCTGAATGGTCTGGCATGATGTCACTGTTTGTTAAATTAAAAACAACGACTGCAAATTATTATGACCAATGTAAACCATAGAACTGATGAAACAAGCGATGTTGACGGTTCATATTGTACTATGCATTTTGATGTATCACATCTTCGCCACTGGCCGCAGGCATAAATCAACGCACATTACTTATACGCTCCAAACACAACATACTTTCTTTTAGAAGTTCAGTATGTTCTGATCACTACAAAGCAACTAAACTCCTTGAATTCGAGCCCACACACAATCAGATAACACCTATAAGAAAAGGAGCTTTGTCAGATGGTGGGCCTTTATCTAGAATTCAGGTTGTTTGTTGTGAAGTAGTGACAATGGTGAGTCCGTATTTAGAAGTCTTGAATCAACGGATACATTTTAACCCAGCGTATGGTGCTATATAAATATAACGCTTAAAGACAACCAACACAATTAACTCGAGTGCTGGCCGACAAACACAAGGAAAACACGATGGCGCACACTAAAACTTTTTATGAAAATAGCGGCGCTGAAAATATCACTCAATTGTAAAGAGGTCCCGCGCAGAGTCGATTGATTTAAATCAGTTGATGTATCCATTTACCTAACTGTACGTGTTTTTCACAGACAGCACCATCGTTAATGAAAATAATTACAACAGCAAGGTGAGGAATTGTGAGGCTTCGGCAGTATTTTGATCTATAGTTTAGGGGCATATTTGGTTAGAACTCGATGAGGGACTCATAAAGCGCTTCTGACGAACTCGCCAGATGGCAGCATCAGCGTTACAGTCCCCCGTAGCGTTTGTGACTTTGTCAATTTGTTGTGGACATTGACCATATGGAGGAGTCGGCTGCCCCCAATATATAAGTGGGAACCAGTGATTCTGTAGAAATCTGTGATATTATTGTTATGTTATTTTGGTATAAATCTAACCTTCAAACATAAATACATTTACAAGGGGAGGGGGATTGGGGTCTGGTAAGGGATAATAAATGTGATTTATTATAACATGTATCCCTTAGCCGGGGATTCACCACCATTGTTTAAAGGACTGTAACAATTACCCAGTAATGAATTAGTACATGCTGAATATCTGCATCAGAATACAACGTTTTTTAGTCCTTTGGCCGACGGTCCAAGGGACTATTGCCATCACTCTGCGTCCGCCGTTTGCTGCCGTATCTCAGAAACCGTTCAGCAACTTTTTCTCTAATTTTGCATAGACATATCTTAGGGCACTGCCACTATGCACGAGAAATCTGTATTTGATTGAAACATTTTAAAGGCTCCCTAGGGCCTCCAAGGACCTCAAAACTGGTAAAAATGTAACATTTGGCCTATTTTTTCAAAAACTGTTCAGCAACTTTTTTTCGAATTTTGCATATATGTATCTTATGGTGCTGCCACTATATACAAGAAATCTGTATTTGATGGAATCATTCTAAGGGGCCCCCAAAGTGCAAAAGTGTTATATTATCTAGTGATGTGGTTTTGAGAAGGCCCCTTGAGACCACCCCCAACAGTAGATTTTGTTTAATGTGCCACAAAGTCAACACCATGACTAAACTCTGCAGCCTAGTGCTACTGTTCCATCGAGACCTTGACTAATCTTTAATTGGTCATAGCACCCAGGCAGAGTAGACACACTTGACCACTGTTGGACTGAACAGTTGCCTAACACTTTTTATCTTCAAAACTATTGATTTTCTATAATTACAAGTTGTGTTTATTTTGATGTTCATTTAATTATATGCATTCTGCTGTTTATGCTTGCCATGCCTTGTGTAGACATGGTACTGTGTAAATCAATATAGACTAATAATTACAGATTCACAATATAGTTGACACCTGAAACAACCAAATGTCAACCATTAGAAGAGTTGACATAGTTCCGCTATACACAAGCAAGAAATCTGTATTTGATTGAATCATTCTAGTATCATCAGCATATAGTAGAACATACATTTTCTACATCATCGTCCCTAAGGTTGTTGTAAATTTCACCAGCTGCCATGTCAAGTCCGTTATAATTGTAACTAACAGTGTTCAAATTGATTCAGGTAAATAGCAAATAACAAAGGACATAAGTTTTCTCCTTGCCATACCTCTACACATGAGAAGAAGGCTGACACAGCCTGGCCCTGATTTATACACGATTTAGCATTTTTGTACATGTCGTATACAACTTTCAACACAATACCATTAATACCGCATGAAATTATCTTAGACCACAGGGAGGACCGGTCTACTAAATCAAATGCTTTCTTATAATCGAAAAGGCACAATAAAGCCTTTTGCGTTGAAACAAATACAATTCAACCAATACCCCTATTTGAACACTGCCTGTTCTTCACCTATTACATTCGCTTTGTTTAGGTATGTGGTCAGTCTGGTGTTCTGAACAATCACTAAGGATTATTGAACACTTGTGCAGAATGTCACCCACTTGGCAGGTTTAATTGATCTATTCAGCAATGAGGACACTGCTTAGGCCTCACTCTGGACACTGTTACTCACAGTGTTGTGTATTGTCTTAGTTGGTGCATTGAGCTAATCTACTTGACCATGAATCAGTGGTGGCTCTGCTTGTGTATTACACCCAGCTGTGGAGCTAAGATTCTCTGCCTGCTATTGTTTGATGGAAACTGTGACTAATGTGTAATTGGTCACTGGCAGTAGCTTGTGTCAACAGACAGCATTAAGCCATTAGACCCCTTTTAAACTGGACAGTTGCCTGTGTCAAACAGTGAGTCTTCCTTTTGCTCTCAAATAATCTGTCCTCTTAGTTTTACACATGAAGACATAATCTGGCATAACTTGATAAGTCTTTGTAGCAGCACATTTATACTTCCAGTGTATCATTGCAACATAACATACATATTACATACTGTGTGCCACATTTGAATGTTGTGCATGTAATATTTCCATGCAATCCATTTGCATATATAATGTAAAACTTCAACAGGCGTTTTCTTCATTTTCACTTTTTGATCCCTACCATGTTCAATGCTCCATAACTTTGCTAATTTTTGTAGCAGTCATATTTTTTGAAACCGTGTAAAGCACCCCACCAAACCTTTACAAGGATGTAAGAAAACAATGTTACAATTTTTCCGACTTGTCACTCATTTGGTCAGCCGGGTCACATATAGACGTATTAGTCCAAAGGACTTCAGGGCCACTTGGCCCATTTTTTTACACAAGTTCATCTTTTCACTTAACCATCACACAAGCACATACATGAAGTTCATAAACACACATAATTTTTTGATATACCCTGGTAGTGTTCAGATAGTGAACACATATTTATTTAGTTATTGTACCAGTAATTGATTTACACTGTATTGTATTATTCTAACAATTAGCATTCATGAATGATTACATACTTTTAATGTACAGTGTAGCTTTGAATTCTTTCAATAGCATTTATGCAGTTTAGCAACAGTAACACATTTTACATTGGAAACCTCCTACTACTGTTACATGGCAAAGCTGACATTAAGTATCTGGTGGGACAATACCACATCGAAAATTGCAGAACATAAAGCATATATAAATGATGTCGGCAAGAGAGAAGTGTTTTAGGCGCACTTAAAGGCAAACCAAGAATTTTGTAAGGTTTAGCAAGTCCTATGAACCTTTCAGCGTACTCTTTTTGAAGTGATTTTTCTGTCCTTTAATACAGTTCTCCACTCAATCCGGTTTTTCTTTGAGAAAAAAGTAGGTACGTTGACAGTTACATTGGAGGGCACAAATAAGTCTTGCACATCGAAACCCTTGTCAGACATGGTAGAGTCCCCTGGGTCACACGTTTGTGGCAATGATGACCTTTCGACTATCCGCGGTCACTGGTGGATCCCCTATAAGAATCTGACACATCAACCAAAGCGTTCACAGTATTCATGTTCTTATAAGTACTGAAGGTTGACTGTTGTGCAGTGGGAAACTTGGGCTTCTTGACTGGCAACTCTGTTCCACCTATAATCACTCTGGTTGTCTTGAAATCTTCCTTATATCCAGATGTTGCATATAACTTCACAGGTTCTCACGAAACCCAAAGTGGGCATTTTCTTCATTGAAGCGACATGAATTTCATCCAAGTACAAATATATCAAAGAGACGGTTCAGTTCAAAGTTACTGTAATGCTTTCTTAGCTTGATTCCAGCACGGAAATGTTCTCACTCGCAGGGCCATATATGTGTAAGTGAGATGGTATGCTACTTGTCCAAGAGTGCATATAATACCCACATGAACTTTTGATAATTCCCAAGACCAGTAAAACAATACAATTTAGCAGGATCGTTCTTGAATTTGTCTGTCTGCTGAGAAGGTGGGCAAGCGAACATTTGAAGCAGCATCTGATGTGTTGACAGGGGATGCATTGTAGCATTGTATGTCTGTGTTGTGGCAGACACAGCACCAGGACGATCGACATATTCCTGGGCATCAACCTGCTATCCAAAATCTGGGATAACAGGACAGGCTGCTGGTTCAGGAGATAGTTGTGTTGATGCTGATGGGAATGTCGTGGTACGAGGAGCTAGTTTCTGTCGAGCATCTTTCCCTGCAGCGCTCTCTGGTGATAAAGAGGATGGTACACTGGCCCACGGAAAGATGCTGGTTACCGCGTCTCTCTTTAGGCGTCTCACAAGAGTCTTTCCCTATACAATAAACATCTGCTTGAAAAGTTACACAAATAAAATAACCACGTTACATACGTAGCAGGTATTATTATCGTATAAGTATTTCAGTGAAAGCAAAGTAAGTATATCATGCAACGATTTGTCAATTTGTTTAAACAATGTTTCCTACTGCCTTACTCACTAGTCACTGAGTAGTGCATTCCCAAGATCACCACAGATATACTACATCGGCTCAGTATATAACTCCTATAAATGTTTACGAGAACCGTTTCTGGCGTTGTTGGACCGTGACGATAGTGCTGCCATCTTGCGAATCAAACCAAACACTCCACATTGACGAGACTCCCATTGGATTGTCACTGTTGTACATTTGTTAGTGACTGTGTGAGTAGTTTGTATGATTTGAATGTTCTTGTTATCGAGGACCCAAATCAATTTACTTAAATCTTTGATATCAGCTTTGGAATTTTGTTATGAAACACCAACAGTGACCGAGAGTACCCGGGTTCAAATCCTGTGTTACGGTGTCGAACTTTGAGCAAGTTCATTCACTCTACGACTACGTTGCCGTTGGTCCAGTGTACTCAGCTGTATGAATGAGTACTTGGCTATAGACAGTAGTGGATATATGTGTACGAATAATCTTTACGCATTAATTGCTGCGTGGTTTGATGCTTCCGAGAGAAGTCGAGATGGTGTTCGCTAAAACAGGTCTGTCAAAAAGTAAAGTATAAAGCGCTTTGAGGAGTTCTGAGGACTGGATACTGCGCTATATAAGGTGGCCATTGAAGAATGGTGTGCTGTCACCTACCGGGGTGTACTTATAGTGGTAATACTGTTGCCGCTACGCGTCGCTACTGCTTGTAGCTCCCCAGTTTCCTCTCAAGTAGGAATATAGCTTCCTGCTACCCACGTACAAATGCATGTAAACACGTTATATCAGTCATAAAAGTACCACCAATCTAACCATAAAAGGACAATTGTATGTGGAGGGGTAGCAGGAAGGTCTCTCCTCTCTAATATCAATTGTCTTTCAAACACTAGTTTTTACGTCTTAGCTCTCTCGTGCATTTGTACACTAGACCTGTGCACCATTTACACACAAAAATTTTGACACGTTTCTTCCATGCGCACCGATACGTAGCTCCTTTTAGGTACTCTAATTCAAATCGTCTTATCAAAAAGCAAACTCTGAAAAAATGACCTAAAAGTAACGGGTTATCTCTATTTTATGTTAACAATTTTGGAAGTTTTTGATAAACGCCTCCATGAACACATTTATAAGCTGCACTTATACAAACTATTATGTCGATAACATGGAAATACCACAAACAACATCAGACTATCGTAACGTTGAACTGGCTGTAATACAACATCATGGCAGAGCTACGTTTCACCCCAGAACGAGGCTGACGTCAGCTAATCAAGTACATTAAAGGCACACTGTTAAAGTAACAGAACACAACATATTTCCCCTTCTCTGTAAAGATTACTGATCTAAAATCGAACAATAGAGAGGCGCACACAAACCGTTTAAATTACCAATGTAGCCAGTGATGTTTAAAGTCACAGTCTAAATTTAACAGCTGATTAATGTCATAACAAACGTTCATTAGTTCGTCAGGTAGTCATGAAGGTACCGCGGTGGACGTATGTTTCGCCTGGGCCGTTGGTACTGCGGACAACCGGGTTGCTGAGCAGGCAGACCTCCGATGTCAAAGTCAACAAGGTGGGCGTCCGACGATATCTGTTGATTTCCTGGTTGTCGCGATCGAACACAACGCCGTGAGTTCCCGCGCGACCCGTCTTCAAGCACGAAAGTATTGGGACCAGCTTTAGCGGCAATACACTTCGGGTTCAACAATGACCATGCCAGCCTGTGTTTCCGGATAGGTCGTTTCGTCCTGATCCAGCTAGTCTCCAGGTTTCATCATCGTATTCCGCGAACGACGTCGTTTGTTGGTGTACGCTTTGATTCGTTCCTGCTTCCTTGCGATCAATTCAGCTAACACTGAAATGTTCGGTGGAGATGCCTGAGGTGCATGCATGTTTCAGATTTTCTAGAGGAAACCGTGGTTTACGACCCAGCATCACCTCTGCTGGAGTACGCTGTATCAACGCGTGTGGTGTCGATCGGTACGTTTACAGGACTATTCGCACTCCATCTGCGAATGTTTCCCTTCCACATGTTGAGCTGCGAGACTCTTTGATGACGCTATTTATTCTCTCCACACCTCCATTGCACTGTGGGTTGTACACTTTCTGAAGAAATGTTTCGAACTTTGGAAAACTTCCGGTATTCCCCAAAGAGCGAACAGGTCCTTCAGGATTTGGATGATGCCAGAAGACGTCACCGTACTGGTTGCGGCTATTTCCGGCCATTTAGAAAGTATGACAACCAGAAATCGTTGGCTGTGAGGTGCGGCCTGAATATGTCGAATTGTATTCGCTGTCTTGGTTTCCTCGGCCATGGTATGGGTTGAATCGGTGGCTGTGTAGGTTTGGTTGATTTCTCACACACCGCGCATGATTCACAATCTCTGATGAGATCTTCGATGTGTCGATCCATAGCAGGCCACCATACCGATTCGCGACAGCGTTGCTTAGATCGCACGATCCCGGGATGACCTTCGTGGGCCATTTTCAGCACTTTGTCCTGAAATGTGATAGGGATTACAGCACGTGTGCCACGTGACACACACATACCGTTGAACATGGATAGCTCGTCCTTGAGTCGGAAGTAGGCTTCCATGTCAGGGTGTGGGTGTCTGGGCCAACCACTCTGTACGAAGTGACGGACCTGCATCAAAGTGCCATCCTCGGAAGAAGTGTTTCTCAACTCGGCTGCAGTAACGAGGTTGTCCAACTCAATTTCCATGACACGGTCGTCTGTCGTCAATTCACACTGTTCTTCTTTGACCAACCTGCTGAGCATATCTGCTACCTGGTTCTTGGAACCAGCAGTGTACTGAATGTCAATGTCATACTGGTGTAGGCGATCAGACCAACGGTAGATTGGCAATGGCCCGAACTGGAAGTCGCTAACAGCGTTGGGAATGCCTGGTGGTCCGTCTTCAGCGTGAATTTTCTACCTTGAGAGAAACACAAGTTGTCGCACGCGGAGATGCATGCCAGTGCTTCACGTTCTCCTGTGGAGTACTTCCGTTCTGTTGCTGAAAGCGTCTTGGATACATACGCGACTGGCCTCTCTTTGCCATTTGACACTTGCGATAATCCCGCATCAAGGGCGATTCCTGAAGCATCCGTCGTCACGATAGTTGGAGCATCTGGATCGAAATGTGCGAGAATTGGAGCAGACGCAATGTTCTGCTTCAAGTCGCGGAAGGCTTGGTCTTGCTCGGCTGTCCATTCCTACTGAGCGTCTTTGCGTAGTAGTCGTCTAAGTGGCTCAGCAGTTTCCGAGTAGTGTGGGACAAATATTAGGTAGAAAGTCGTCGTGCCCAGAAACGAAGCAACTTCCTTTGTTTTGGTCTGTTCTGGTAGATCCTCAATTGCTTTCATGTTGGAGTGTAGTGGTAGGACACCCTTGGAGGACACATGGTATCACAGGAAGTCGATTTCCGTCCTGGCAAACTGAAACTTCTCGCGATTAAGTGTGATGTGATACTTAGCCAGTCTGTTAAGCACTAGCTGCAGCCGTGTGTCATGCTGTTCCTGTGTGTGTCCATGGATAACAATGTCGTCCAAGGGGTTAATGCAACCTCCTATTCCCTTCAGTACAGAAGATATAATTTTCTGGAAGGCACTAGGTGCTAAACTAAGTCCATACGGCATCCTACAGTACTGGAAAACTCCCTCATGTGTGATGAATGCTGTCAAGTACTTTCTATCTTCAGCCATGGGGACTTGCAGATAGCTTCGTGTCATGTCCAGCTTGGTGAAAACTGTTGAGTGGTGAAACTCGGCAGACAGTTCCTCCATTGTTGGCTATGGATACTTGTCCGGATTGATGGTCTTGTTTACAGCTTTCAGGTCAACATACAGTATTATTTCACCCGATTTCCGACGTGCGACAACACGATTTGAAATACAGGGTGATGAGTTGATTGGTTCGATCATGCCATCGTCTTGTAGTCGTTTAAGTTCATGTGACACTTCGTCACGCGCTGAGAGTGGAAGACGACGTAAACCTTGTGACACAGGTTTAACTTCTGGGTTGATTCGGGGGCGGTGTACACACTTTGCAATTTTCCCAAACCCATTGAACACTGTAGGAAAGGCAGCAACAATATTAACTGACTGAAGGGCAGTGTCATTCTTTGTGACTGTGAATCCGAGACGGTTAAACAAGTCTATTCCCATTAGGCTAGATCCGGTCTGTGTGACATAGAATGGGAAACTCGTCACGGTTTCTGACTGGTATGTCACTGGTACGTGGACAATCCCGTTCAGTGGAATTTCCGTACCGTCGTATGTCGAGCAATCTGCAGTCTGCATCTAAACGATTTAACTTCACCGACGTGGCACTCCTTGGAATATGCATTGATCATATCAGTGTGTAGCTTAGGAAAAGCAGCACCACTGACTACAGCAAAGTTAATGTTCTTACCTTACTAGAAATATTTCAGCTACTTTCTATAAGATTGATAATTCATTCCTATTACAAAGCTTTTCTGGCATAACTGTTTGGTGATCCAAATGTAATTTGTTAGACACGATCGCAATAACATAGGGCCTACCTGGTTCATGCATTTCTTGCCAATAGTAGTAGTCTATAGCAGTAGCAGTAGCGGTAGCAGTAGTAGTAGCAGTAGCAGTAGCAGGCTCGCCAGATGACTCTGTTCTCAGTTAACTACAGCAGCTAATTATATCAGCGTAGAGGGTCGGTGCCGTAGTCTCTTGGATCTCTCTTGACCATATCTTTGAATCTTAATTTGGGTCTGCCTACTGGACGATTGCCCTGAGTCAACTCCCCATAGAGGATGGTCTGTGTGAGGCAGTGACTGGGCATACGCTGTACGTGTCCAAGCCATCGTAGGCGTCAACAACAACAACAACCAACAACTTAAGATGTGTAGCGAGTATATTTCTTACAAGCTGCAAACCCGGT
This sequence comes from Paraescarpia echinospica, assembly GCA_020002185.1. NCBI lineage: Eukaryota > Metazoa > Annelida > Polychaeta > Sabellida > Siboglinidae > Paraescarpia > Paraescarpia echinospica. Next base: position 56,438,752 of record CM034532.1, read on the forward strand.
AGACAAACCATCTGGCTTAACACAAATCATAATTTTCAACTATTGAGCTGGAACGCGAATTTCTTTCTGTCTTTCTTTCTGTATTTAAATAAAGTTTAGCTTCACCTATTTTAAAATGCGCGTGCTGATAAGAAATCGCGTAATTGTGTGGCTGCATGGTTGCCGAAATACTGTGGTTGCTAGTTGCATGTTTGTAGATCTCAGAAAGGACAGCCTTATCGCTGATGAGGAGGCAAGAATGTGCGAAGGGCATTTCTTATCAATTATTATGTCCATTTTGTGTTCCGTATAGTTGTAAAATACAGTTTGTGTTTCCTGAAGTCGGTGTGATGTACAGGATATGGTACTTGACTGTTTGACACCTAGAATTTAATTCAAATTCCACAAGAGGACAATAATTTTTCTAATTTTCTATTTACCGGGCAAGTTTTATAAAGGTTTGTTAATTTACTAACTTAATTATGTTTATGGTAAATTATAGAACTTTTGCACATCAGATCAGAAAAATATAATGTATTCAATGAGTGAAAACCAGATTGCAAATGTCACACTTTAACTGTTTATTCTGAAAAATAACTTGGACACACCCACACTCCTCGGTGCCTCGTTTATGATATTAATATGAACATATTCAAAACAATTGCACACACGGCGAAGGGTTTCGAGTAAATAATTCAGTTATATTAACAACAAACTATCACTGCGTGTTGGCTTTTATGAATACAATTGGGTGTAAATTAGGCTTAATCAGGCAACAAAATGGGACCAATCTCCACATACCACATAGGAGTCCCACTTTGTTTGAAAACGCACACCCAAAACGACCTCGTTAAGGGCCTGCTGGGAATGCTAATGTGTTTTTTGTATATAAGATGAAAGAATATAAGACGAAATCACATGGTCCGCCAATCTCACACCCACTCCAGTGTTCTTCCTGTTAGAAATGTAACCTTCTGCATTATGAGCGTGAGCGTGTGGGGCCCTCTGCATTGTGATAAAAACAACCCCACACGAACTTGTGGCGCCCCTGGAGTCTGAATTGGTAAAATGTGAACCCTCATTGTGAAAAGCTGGCTACGGACCTGCAAGGTAGCGCGTAGCTATTAACGTTGACTGTCTGGTGGACGATGCTGGGCTAGAGGTAGTTACCCTACTGCTGCAAATAGCAGTGAGCTACATAGGTGTTTGGGGACAGATGGTTGGAGCCAGCGGAGTGCGACCTCAGCTCTCGAGTGATTGAAAGGGTGCATTCCAGTTCATCGTCAAAGACAAAGTTCAAAGTTTTATGCGTTCCGTACAGACACGAATAGAATGTAAAGTTACATCGCATTTTAGTGTCCACGTGCATGTAGGTTACTTCGGATATTCCGACTGGCCCTCGACCAGTTTCCCAAGATTTGTTTGTAGAAAAAGAACGAAACTCGGTGAGAAATAACTTGTGAAATTTTCGGGAAAGATGACTCAGGAACACTTGCTTCTCGGCGGCGCCAGACCAACATGTTGTTGGCACATTGGTTGGTTTATTGTTAGTGTGGTAACATTATACATGTGTTGGCTTTTACGATAAATGGCTACGGAGCATCGTCTTTTTACTGCTGTCCCATTCATGTTCTTGTATGTTTGACTTCCTTATCACAGGTTTATCTTACGTACAATAAAGGGATGCCAGCAGTTTAGACCTACTTCTCGGACAACGAAACACGGACATCAAATCTCAAAATGCATCAGAACTATTCTCAATTTATCATCCTGTAAACGTTCGTAGTCGGCCGTGTCACGACCAGATTTTGTTTAGCCGGACAGCGATTTCAATGGCACATTTGTCCTATTCCGTCACAGGGAGTTAGCAAAAGCGAACGCTGAGGCGTTATCAGAGAACAAACGGAACATGATATCCACCAAACGTGTGCAATGATCTTCAGCTCGCGCAGACCAATTACACTGTAGGCCTACATTATAACATACACAGTGAGGTCTTGGATGTCGTTGAAATGACACACGGTGCACTCATCTGCGTTGTTCACTCCTTTGAACTTCCGTCATGCGAAACAAAATTGGTGTTTGTACCAAATTTGTGAATCAAATTAAGAGAAAAAGCTATCTTGGTTCGTGTCTTTCCTTTTGGCGAAGACAATGGATATCACACACACACGCACGCACGCACGCACACACACACACACAAACACACACAGGAGGGGTTGATGTCTAGAAAGACCACGTAAACGTCGCAACGACATGTAGATGACCGTCGGTTCATGCAATATTTATTTAAGTGTTCTAGTGTGATCAGATAGTTCTTCAAAAGATGCATTCACATTTCACACAGGATATGTCGATGTCTTAGGGATAGTTCGCAAACGTAACGCGTTTGGCATTCTTTCAATCCCCAATTGGGGCGATTACGTGACATCCGGTCTCGTATCCTAGCAACGACCCTTGGCGGGCTATAGACCCTACACAACAACTGCAAGAAGGCGCACCAGCGTCTGCTGCAATGAAACGAGGGAAACAGTCGACTGTTTTTTCAGCTTTACATCTTTGGCTGGTCACCTGAAGAACTTGTATGTTACTGTCAGGTTTTAGGGATGGCATTAGCCACCAAAATATAGCTGCATCGTTTGGGTCCTATGGTAGACAATACACAGCATTATCTTGTGCATAGTCAAGATGGCGGATCACATTGACGACCGGACACCAAATAAAGGCGTACGTACGACTAATGGACCCAATACGTGGTGTGGGCCATGCGATCTTTACGATCATCCATGGCTATTAGCATCAATGTGCATGTGTTTCACTCGATAAGTGGCATCGCTGTTGCATTTTATTTTCCCCAAGACCACTTTGTGAACTAATGCAACCACCCCTTAAGAACATGTTTGTTTTTCCATAATTAGCATTGTTCATAAATAGTTCTTTCATAGCTTTTTCTCGGGACATTTTCTAACGCAAGTGTGTTTCCCCTTTACTCACAGAGTATGGGGTAGCTATATATTTTATAGGAGCAAACATATAAAAAAAAATGGGGTAAGGCTTACTGTGTCAACAATTTAATCATAAACATTTCATTGGTATAACAAACCGGAAGTGTAGTAATGATACATGGCTTATGTCTCCAACTCTGTCTTGAAACTCTCTGGATGAGTCAGATTGGCTCTATGCAGTGCCTTTATGATGAATAGGCATTTTCGCGTTACAGGCATGACGCTCTTAATGAATGTAAGTTAGGATAGGTCTATGATGTGCCAGTGTTAATTGTGGTGCATGGGGTACGACATCGTATAAATATACGTCTGCACGTTAGGCGTCATAACTACATTCGCGCCATTATAAATACAGATTTATTCCACGTTGTCCCAGCTACAGCAGCTAATTATATCCAAACCTTTCAATTTTATGTCGTGGTACCAAATGCTGTTTTTTTAATCACAAAGCTCTAATGAGAACTATATGTCTTCGTGCGTGTGTTCGAGCGCGCTATCTTGCGGACTCGAGGCGAAATGTCTTCCGCTTACTTTCGACTGTTTTTTTAGCAAAACGTCAATTTTTGCACAAACTCACTTTGGCAATTTGCATTAATTGACATTGAACAGCAATGAACAGGATAGGACACTCAAACATTAAATAATTTATGATTAGCGAAGAATCACCATATTTATTTAATTATGCTGGAATGCCATCTTCCGACCGGACCACGGAGTTTTGGTGCTGTTTTACGTTTTAAGCGCATTTGGACTAACCCTAATGTGACCTTCAACATATAACGGTTCACGTAGAACACATTACTTTATATCAAATATAACGCATTATATGGTGGATTTAGTTATTCGTAGTCCGTCCAACCTTTGGTTGAAAAAAAAAATTTAAGACAAAAAACGAGGCATGCTTGCTACTGGAGGCCCTTGGCGTGGCTGATTTCGGGGGTGCGTTTTAAGTAAAGTCGAAACATTTTGGAAATTTCTGTCGGGTGTCATGTCTCAGTCGCAGACTCATAGGAAGACGTGTGAATTGTTCATTTTTTTTAAATCGAGCGGAACTATTTTACCTCAAGCGGAACTCTTGCCTCAGCAGGAGAGTGTACGAACCCATCGCTCCCTTCCGCCACCAAGTAAATGCATACAGTGGCATCAAGTTTCACGTTATGTCTGCACGCTATGCCTTGGCCATTACCAACGCAACAAAGTTCAGTGCAATGACTAATTTAACACATGTATGTATCGAATTCTGGCACACGACACCAGACCTGCACACGTGTTCGTGCATTTAAAAGTAACTAACGTTACGCGGTGCTGGGTTACCGTCACCGTTACATAGTGCCATCTATCACTGTAAACCTTACAACGTTCCGCGGTGCTGCGCTACCACCACTGTTACGTTGTATAAAACAAAGTTACGTATGTTACGTATTTTTTATCATAACATAATGTGTTATATAATATAAAGCACTCGTTTCAAACAGCCTGGCCACCCAACCTGTTTCCGTCTATCATAAGTTTGTTTTCGAAGTAGAACTCGTGGTGAATGAGGGCAGTCACTAAAAAAGACCTAAACCACTAGACCTAAATCTCCAACACTGAAATCCAACCCACACCTAAAATGTGTGTACCAAAACCTGAGGCCACTCCTAATTCATTCGACCTACCCCCACTGATGCACTATGCACGATGTTGCGATAAAACCCGATGTGAATGTATCTTTAAAGACGTGCAAACGCAAGTGTTGCGTTTTCCCATACGTCGGGACTATTGTCAGTGTATCCAGGCTTCTTTGACAAAAGTTAAATATAGTCCTTCTAAGCACTACGCACTGGTGCCGATGAAAGAGTTACGTCACGCCCCTCTGAAAACCGTGAAGTGTCGTATGCGGGTTGTTTGTATAACTGATTTATCTAAGCGCCCTATTAAATCGCTCATGTATTATGAGTGATATGCCGGCGGCAAAGATAAAGTAGCGAGGGGATGAGTGAATGGATATACAAAGGTATGCAAGGCTGACTCGAGGAGTGATAATAACCGTTTTGGATGAATGTGTATCACATGCGTCCCATTAGTAGAAGCGCAGGGTCGCAGTGTCTAGAGCGTCGGACTCTCAGTCGAGAGAACCCGGGTTCGAAACCTGTGCTGCCGTCTCGAATCATGTCAAGTTCATCCGCTCTACGTTGCTTCAGTTCACTCAGCTGTATGAACGAGTACCTGGCTATAGATAATGATGGATATTTGTGTAGGAGTAGCCTTCGCGCAGTAATTGAAGCGTAGCTGAATGCTTCCCAGAGAAGTCGAGATGGTGTTGGATTGAATAGGTCTGCCAGGGAATGAAGTGTAATGCACTTTGGGCAATCGTAAGGATTTGAACTTACAATAACGTTGTTTTAGTAATGTTAATAATTTATCCCATATAAGGAAAGAAATCTAAAGTGGATGTGATGACAACTATGTAGCTGCGTGTGCGTTTTGTGAATGAAGATGATCGTTTGACATATGCAGCCGTTTGGACAAAGGGGTTATTGATATGAAATTATAATTAGCTAGCATACATCCACCCATGGAGCAACAAAACACTCGTTTATATTGATGCCACCTGGTGCATTGATCACCACTCAGTTGTCGGCTCCAAGTAGGAGAAAGACCCTCCAGTAAAGCATTGCATATCATAAATACGTAAGTACATAAATGTAGATATCGATCGTGTTATTTGACAAACATCGTCAAATGTATTGGTAGATCAGAGTCCACAAATACGTAAGTAAAGAAGTGTAGATAACTGTCGTGTTATTTGACATACGTCGTCAAATGTATTGGCAGATCAGAGTTCATAAAAACGTAAGTAAATAAATGTAGATACATGTCGTGTTATTTGGCATACGTCGTCAAATGTATTGGTAGATCAGAGTTCATAAATACGTACGTAATGAAATGTAGATAACTATCGTGTTATTTGACACACGTCGCCAAATGTATTGGTAGATCAGAGTCCAATGGTCCAAGGAAACGACTGAACATGGAAAGAGACGAGTGGACGTCGGATCCTCGGGGGAGATGCACTTACAATATTCTAACATTAGCGTATTAATATATAGATCCTATAGCCGACCTCTGAAGGAACACATTTACTCCCGTTTTTTACTCCAGTGAATTCTTCTTTTGATTGGATAGAGCAGCATTGTTTCGTACGTGTTTCTTTGTGTAGCTGATCTGCTCAGTTGAGTTGGGGAAGCTCAGTGGAACTCTTGAGATTACACTGCGAAAGCAAATATGCTGCAGAGGTTAACAACGGGGCAACGATCTGCTCATTGTAATCAGATTTGCGTCTTGTGGTGTTTTTGTGTTTGATACGCCATTTGTGCACCAGGTGTCCGCATCGTCTACCTAGACCAGAATTCCGATATAATAATAATATATTGGAAAGCGGTTCCTTATACCGTCGCTCACTTTGCATTGTCAATCTGTCACACAGTCACTCATGAAAACAAAACGGTGTAGGAAAGCGTAGGACGAAGAACGCGTCCGCCGTTGAGTTTCGGAATGCGGAAACCGTTGTGACGTACTGTGACGTAACGTAACTTCGAAATCAATCTCCAACCAAAGGCTTTCTTCCGGTCGCGAGCTCCCTCCAAGAGAGTTGAAGTTGAAAGGAACTCGCGACCGGAAACGAGTCGCTGTTTGGAAAGTCTTCCGAACACTGATCTATATACATGGATAGGAAGCCTAACGTTAAAAGGTTTATTTGACGTGAAGCACGGCTGCCGTATTGCTTTCCTATTGTGACGTATCATAACTTCGCCGCCATATTATTTCAAGCACGTTACGCGTAACGTCCACATGCGACACTCGCATTTGCTCACGCATCTGGGGTAAGACCACATTAAGGATTCGTCCGCCATTACCAACCGAAAGATTGCCCTTAAAAATACCGTTTTGGTGTGATGTGTGAATTTTTTCGATCACTTTGACATGGCACATGTTAGTTAAGTGAATACTGATTGTACTATACTGCATTATATCTTTCACGAGGTAGCAATAAACATACGCTAGTCGCTCGAGTATTCGCACAGTGGCTATTTTGCAGAACGCACCAATATTTCAAAAACCGTCACAAGATTTGGGGAAAATTGAGGGGTGTCAAGTTTGGGTGGATTTAAAAAGAAATGAGGTATGAGAATTTCACGAGTTTTCCACAGAAACTGTGTCTATGGAGGTTAAATATGTTGTGAAATTTTTAAGAAAATCGTAAGACAAATTTTGCAGGAAATCAAGGAAACATTATAATGGCAGCCAATGTAAAATCGAAATGTGGTCTTACCGCATCTATTTGATGAACTTTCGCATTCGCGTCCACAATTACGACTTTTACGTGATGCTCCCACAAATTTCATTTGAAGCTGCCGCCAGACGTAACATAGGTGTTTACGCACCAATTGTTACGCGTAATCACTGCACTTAAATCGTTCTCTGACGGTTTGGGGAAAGCAAGATGGTCGACAATGACATCACGTAACCACGTCCACATCCTATCCATGTATGTAGATCAGTGGTTCCGAAATGCTTACTCGAGCTCGAATGGTTGCGTCATTTCCGACAACGTCATCAGTTCGTGTGATTTGTTTTGTTTTAGATGCGTGCGCCATGCGTTCATCGTGTATCAGCATTGTCCATATAGGCTACAGTTCTGATGCAGTTGTTGGCGGTACGCTTGCCTCGAGGAAGGTCACACCTGGGATGTTTGGATGTAGGCTCAGGAACTAAAATCTAGTTCTTGGTACCTCTGGTAATCTCAAAGTTGTTATTCCTAGAGCCTGACGAGCGGCGTATTTAGCCTATTTAGCATAAAGTTAAAAGCAAACAATTTATTGCGAATAGAAATGTAGTACGACTTGCTTCAGGACATTTGTTTGGGCATAAAACGGGCTTTAGAAATGCCCCCGCCTGTAAATTTCAATGAGCTGCTTCAAACCCAAACCATAATATGCTTGTCGTAGATGCAACTTGAAAGGGAAGAGAAGAAAGTCTCTTCGTGCATTATTACTTAGTGGGACTCATCGGAGATAATACTAATAATAATAAGGTAACTTCTTTTGCTCCTAAATCCTTGGACACCAAGCTCAGAGCAGCACCAAGACAAAAGGGTTGGTTAATCTCAAAATCGATAAGCAGTGGATGAATACGCCAGGGAGATATGGTGGATAAGCAAGGTTATAAAGGTAAGAAACGATAACCTGCGAATATTATCAGTTTGTGTTAAGCGTGTGCCCCTCTCGTGCGATAAGTCCCGTCTCAACATAATTTCACGTTGTGGTCAAAGCGCCAGCCACGTCTCCAAAACCTTTATTAGAGGGAGACTCCTGTATGGTCATTGTGTGGGCTGTTTAAACTGGTGGATGTCACCGTGCAACAATGGAGAAGAGTTATGGCTATTCTTCGACGGCTTGTTGACAGGACACGATTAAATTACACAGGTAACATGACATGCCCCGGTGTTGATAAAAGACGACCCCAAATACAACAATAACTCTACAATAGTCACCCGTTGTGGAATCTCACGGTTATGTGTATTGTCACGGAAATAACGCGTGATTTTGCGAGATTTCTTTTTTATGACTGATACTTGAGAGGAAACTGTGATCGAGAATGGGGAAAGTGGAAAAGAGCCGAGCGTGGCAGATATATATGACACGTGACGGAAAAAGCTAGATTAGTTTAACATTTGACTTAAATTCAGTTTGGTGAAAATCATGCTCGTCCTTGACAGTTCACGTTTCTCAAGACAATGCCACTACTGCAACAGACAAATGGTCAAAGTAAAATCGGATTATTACACAAATATGGTCTCCAATAATTCTGATAGTCCACATCAGCTATGGAACTGCATAAATCAAATTTTATATAGACGGCCTGCTCCATCCCTACCAAATCATGCATTAATAAAGTATTTGTGTGACTCGTTCTGTAGTCTCTTCAAGAACAAAATCAGTCTTATCAGGTCTGCTTTCCCATATGATACATCAAGTATTATAAATGCTGACTCTCCACAAGTAAATTCTCAACTTGCATCGTTTAAACCTGCGGCAGTTGACGAAGTGAGAAAAATTATTATGTCCTCCCCAAATAAATCCTGTGATCGCGATCCATTCCAGACAAAAAGCATATCATGTCTTATTCAAACCAATAACATATATCATAAATTCATCACTGTGCTCTGGCTTTTTTCCTGATGATCTTAAACATGTAAACCCAGTTCTTAAGAAGACATATCTACCTAAAGAAGACCTAAACAGTTATAAACCCATTTACAAATTCAGCTTTATTTCCATAATACTTGAAAAGGTTGTAGCAAACCGTCTAAGGTATCACATCAGCACAAATTACTTACCTAATGTGTTGCAATCTGCATACAAACAATTTCAGTCCACATAAACTGCTGTTTTAAAAGTACACAATGACATTTACCTAAACACCGATAAAGACAAAGTAACCGCATTTACCCTGCTTGATCTGTCTGCCGCGTTTGATGTCATTGATCACAACATTCTTATTAAACGTTTATCAACATGGTACGGCATATCGGGCACAGCTTTGAGCTGGTTTTCTTCATACCTAACTGATAGACACCAAGCCTTAAAGATAGGTAACTGCTTTTCAGCCGTACTGCCCATTTCATGTGGTGTCCCCCGTGGTTCTATTCTTGGGCCTTTGCTTTTCACGCTCTGCACCACGCCACTAAGCTCTGTTATCCAAAGTCATAACTTGAATTATCTACATTTCTTTGGCTACACCAGATACAAATTGCTCCCTAAACCAGCTCAGCGATTGTCTCCAAGATATCTTCCATTGGATGAATGACAGCAAATTAAAGTTAAATGCAGATATAACTGAATTTCTCATCATTGGTACTCCTAAGCAGCGTGGTAAACTAGATGGCCTTTTCTCAACACGGATCTTGAGTCAAAATATCACACCAGCCGCCACAGCGCGGAATCTCGGAGTAACGTTTGATGAAAATTTAAATTTTAAACACCACATATCCAAAACGTGTCGCTGCTGTTTTTACCATATCCGTGATCTTCCCCGTATTCGTTGGTATATCTCATTTTCCGTCGCTAAAACTATCGCAACAGTTCTTGTAAGCTGCATACTCGACTACTGCAATTCCCTCCTTTATAATATTGCAAGCAAAGGATATAACAAAACTTCAACGTGTCAAAAATTGTTTGGCCAGGGTAGTTACGCGTTCTTCTCGTTTTTCTCGCCCAGTGCCACTTCTAAAATCACTGCTTTGGCTCCCTGTGCGATATCGAATCATCCAAACAACCCGCATATCTACATTCGATGCTCACTCCAGCAAGAAATCATAGACAGCTACGGTCGACCAGTTGTAATCTTCTTTTCATTCCCCGAGTGAAGACGAATGCTGGAACTCGAGCCTTCTCGGTTGCCGCATCAACTCTGTGGAATTCACTTCCTGTCAGCGTTAAATTAGAATGAAATATCGTTTCATTTCGCCGTCGTCTAAAAACCTATCTTTTTAATATTATCTATCCTTCTTAGCTTCCTAGCACTTCCATCCATCTGTTGACGACTCACGCATCGTATACGTTAACGAGATTGCTTAATCCTTTGGTTTGGTTGCGCCACTGGGCTTGATTTTCGAGGATATTGGCGCATTCTAAGTCATTGTTATTATTATTATTAAAGAGACTGTATGTATCGACTTGCCTAGATACAATACCTGGAGCTTGAATTGTGTGAGTTACCGGTTGCATCCGTTTCACGAATTGTATGACAGGGTTAATACGGTAAATAGTGTCAGAACAGCTGAGCGGACGGATACATTTCGAAGTAACGCATCATCCCGTAAACTGTCGCTCAAATAGCGAGGTTCAGTCTTCATAAGTGCCAATCAACCGTTTGGGGCCAGGTTTCTGTAGATAGCTACCGGACGTGTGACTTTCAAACCCAAATCTATTGCAAACAAAATTAATGTTCACAGTGGGACATTTATACTAGGATTCTCGTGTCATCTTTGAAGCTTTCGTTACACATCAGGGCAATAGATTATGTGTACATTGAAGCCATCGCCCCTTCTATGTGTGTGCAGGGTGCGACCATAAATTGTATGCCCTGTGTGAGTCAGCCTATAGGCTGACCGACATGTAGATTGTGCCTTCGGAGAACACACCCGCCTTCAGACGTCGTTAATCGCCGGCACATCGTTATCTCGTAGCCTGCCGAAGGCGGTGACATACTTAAGGCTATTGTTCTCCCACTGGGAGCGGGTGCGGTCGACTACCACGCCTCACAGACACGCCCTCTTAACGTTCACGTTTGCACGACACAGTTATGGCGGGAGCACAACCAACTGTCAGCTCTCCAATACCCTACCTTGAGGCTCTCCAAAAACCTCCATTTGCATTACCCCAGAAGCATACCAAAAACCTCTAATTGCACCCACATTGAGGCTCTCCGAAAATGGCCATAAAATGCACCCTTCCCTAAATATTGCGGGCTAATCCTATCTCCAGTCCCCCCCACCAAAAGTATCGTTGGGGTTCAGGCCCCAAGGCCCTGGGTTCCGACGCATTAGTAAAACGTATTGAGGTAACGGAATCGTTCAAAGAGGTTAGTCAAACACAAATATACATAATAATGTTGAAGTTAGGACTCCCGATATATGAGGCAGCTTTACTTGACTTGACTTAAATGCCTAGGTCAATTTGACCCCTCGCTATCTTCCTGGATGTCACACCCCTCCATTCCGTCCTGTCTAGGATACACCGCTCTGTTGTAGGGGTCATGTTCTAGTTTGACTTCTTGCCGTTGCACACGAAAAAAAATGCAGTGTATTTTTTAGAAATGATTTTTTTTACAAAATTCACATACTGTGACATAAGTGCATTTGAGTAGGGAGATCTACAAATTATGGTTGTTCAGGAAACAACGTAGACTTTGTACGGTTTTACGAGCACGATTATCTTATCTTACCATCGGAACATGCTACATCCGGGCCCGTCCTATTTTTGTCCACGACTGTCTATCGAGTGTCACATAACATGCTATCGACAACGCCAAAGACACAGGGACATTGTGCGCATAAAACTATGTGGACTATACGCACAAAGGCCTGATAGTATTTCAGGTGTGCGTTCAACGTCGACGCCAGCGACATCAATGTATTGCGTCTCGGCCGGTACCGTACGATGTAGTGTCCCAACCAGTCAGCATAAGTCAACAAAACGAGAATGGCGCAGGCATTTTGAATGGTTTCGTCACAGACGACCACCGTCTGCGCTGATGCAGCGGTTTGCTGCTCTCGTTCTACCGTCCTGGTCGCACTTATCGTCCTAGTCAATCGGCTCGTCGGAGACGCGTTTACGAGCTGCGAAATTATCTTTGTATGAGTGCGTGTAAACGTTACACAAGTGTCCGATGGTCCATCGGCTGTGTCGATCGTGTAAGCGGATCGTCTGGACACCGTGTGAAAGGCGGCACCATGCCGTAGGTGAGGTGTCCGCGCCAATGGAAGCAGCCAAATATGGCGGATGTATATATTTCCTGTCTCGATGTCCTCAGATCATTGTATATAACCACATTATACGAGCCAGTTTCATCGGCATTATATAGTTGCATTGACGATTATGCAGAAGAGGTAATGACTATCAACTGTGTTCGTCAGTTGGGCCGGATCCTAAACCTGGGTTTACACGACCGATGTCGTCGAAATTGCAGCGATACCTTCTGTGTAAACTGTTTGTAGCCACCACGCGGCGACGTCGCTTGAACTAGATCCTATTTTTATACGTCGTCTCATGTGATAAACCTAAAAAATTGCCTTATAATAAATGACGTAGCAATCGCCTCGTTGCTTTGACGATATCGCTTCGCTGTACGGGGGTTGAAAACACTTCCTCTTACAAAACACTACGGTACTGTTTTCCACTTGGATTTAAAACACAATACTCCTGTTGAAAATAGATCGCCATTCTTGCAAGTGAACATAGCTTTTGAACCCACGCCTGATTAAAACGATAGTGTCGTGAAAACGATCTCGATTTGATGATAAAAGCGATCGGTTTTGAATTATGGCACTGAATGTTTTGAAAATAGATTCAAAAGATTCTATAGAGTGTTTTGAACCTAAGTTGAAAACATTACCATAGTGTTTAGGGTGAATGTGTTCAATCTAACGTGTCTGCCTAGTCATTTTGCCACTTAAGTCCTTAAAACTTGAACAACAAACCCATGATATGCATGCATACACCATGAGTGTGCTTCGTTATTGGTAAACTTACTCTTCAAGCCGAGTTTACGTATTAATTTTTCCTGGAAATGTTGCATCATCTGGACAATTTACGATTGTAAATGATATGTCACAACGTTATTTATTTATCTAAAACATTATGTAAATATTGTAATCATAAGACAGGTTTTCCTTTTGTTTTCGTCCACCATGTTCGTTCACCGAATGGTTCTTACAGTTATCAGAGAAGATTTATATTTGGAGATATTTTGGAAATGATCTTTCCAATTTTATCAAAATATATATGTTTTTTCGGCCTACAGTACAAATGATTCGCCCAATCTGTTTTAATGTTTGTATTACGTTAAATTATAATCTTGAAACTTGCATCAACACGTACCAATGTAAGACCATTGCCAAAGACGGATTAAAGTATCATGTTAAAGACATTGGCGGGGGTATGTAGTATATTTAAATGGTGTTCTATGTGCACGTACACGGGACTTCAACAATGGCTGCCAGTGTTAACAAGATAATCATTGTGCAACAAGTCACGCGACGACAGATGTGTCGTCAGGCCATGCCTAGTGAGAATACAAAAGGAACACCGCGCATATACCATATGGTAGTGACGCTCATGGTCGATTTACGTTACATGAATAAACGCATCGCGAAAGTATGACTACATTTCTTTGGCAACATGCTGTTTGTTGTTTGAACTATTCACAACACCAAGTGCACATTGCTAACACTGTTTGAGTTCGCTTTGCCCCGTTGAAATATGTCTATGTGATCGTTATTCCAGACAGCGGACGGAAATAAAGTCACAGGAAACAAATTACGGAAACGTAAGTTTCCTGTGGTTACCTTTTCCTGTGGTTATATTTCCGCGACTTTTTCCCTGTGTCTTTATTATCTACATTCATCCCGACAGTCCTCCAACATTGGGTAAACTTACACTGTATATATATATATATATATATATATATATATAGATGTGTGTATATATATATATTATATGTCGAGAGAATTGTCTTTGTTCTCTTCGTGTGAACTCCGCCTACCACAACAACACTACATGTACGAGTTGTGTGTGTGTGTGTGTGTTGTTAACGTAGTAATTTTGGAATTCGTTTTTTTGTAAATGGTAAATTTAGTTTCACTACACATTTTCCATTAGCCGCCCCCCGCCATATCCACAAAACGCACCCAGCCAGTCGCCTATTAAACTGGCTGTGCGTTTCGGGTTTATTTAACTACAGTGACAGCGAGTTACACAAAGACCCACCAAATGAGCATTGGCTTCAATGTAATAATTTGTGTGCGTGCGTGAGTGCGTACTTGCGTGCGTGCGTATGGTGTGTGAGTGTGTGTGCAGGGGCGTACTCAGGATTGACCTGTTGGGAGGGGGTTCCAACCGGGTATTACCAGTGGCGCGGGAACGAAAGTCATATTGGGGGGGGGGGCTACCGGAGCTTCAGCACCACTGACAAATTTTCGCCGCCGTGCCGCATATCGTCACGTCTTCCTTCACCTTGTGGCTGTCTCGGTTGGCTCGACTGTGACATCGGAAGACGGCGGGGTGCTTTTGAAAATGTTTCGCCGCTGCGCCACTGTAACTTCAGCTTCTTCGCTGTCTCGGAGGGCTGTAAACTCATGATATCAGAACACGGGGGGACACTGCTGTTCAAAACCAAGTTACAACCCTAACCCTGTTCCCGCGCCTATGGGTATTACCGTCACCCTTCCGTGTATTCAAGTAGATTGCCATAATTTTGACCATATAGCAGTGCAGAATTTTGGAGGGGTTTCCGGACAACCAAAACCCCCCTGGGTACGCCCCTGCTGTACGTTACCGTAGGATCATTCAATAGTGAGGATTTCTTTGGGGGGGGGGTTCCGGGCAATCAACCCCCCGGGTATACCACTGGTATGTGTGTGCGTGTGTGCGTGCGTGCGTGCGTGTGCGCGTGTGTGCGTGTGCGTGCGGGTGCGCGTGTGCGTGTGTGTGTGTGTGTGTTACCTTTGCCAACTCTAGTAGCGAAGTTGATAACTGTAGGGGCCTAATTAAACAGTTAATTAAACAGACGTAATAACTGTAGTTAGTATCTATACTAACTACAACTATTACGTTTCTATACATAATGACTGTTCTATACTTCGTGTAACAACGCGTGCCTTTATTAATGACTGCCAAATGTTGCAATTTTGGCTACGATTCTTACCATCGCTACGGGAACACAGGAACATGCTTTCCAAAAGCGCCCTGGATGCATTGAAATATATATATATAATAATTGTGTATCATGAATTGAAATGTGTAGACCCCATACAATGTTTAATTTGTGTACCTGCATTGACTACTAAAAACAAACCAGTCTTTTCAAGCAGTGCGTTTCAAAATATTCACAAAAACAAGCGGGACTTAGGGACTTTCCCACCTGAATCCAAGTATTATGTTCCCACTAAGTAACCGTAACTCCATGCACTTTTTGTGCCCCTCGACTGGTTTGTAAACCCATCAGTAACACTCTTATTTTTTGCTTCATAAAGGTGAGTCGGTACTCGATACTTGTGTGGGACACGCTTCGATGAACACCCAGAGGAACATGGCCCTAGGCGCTGCAACACACACCTAAAAGTATAATCAATACACATAGAAGTAAACCTTGACATGTTTAATGCTACACCACTGGTACTATTTCAGAGAATGCGTTCTATTCAAATTACATCATGTTAGAAAAGCATCACCTATATCAATGTTGATAACGTGTTGACATGAATGCACCGTTCGTTGACCTAAATGCATTAGTATGTTCTTTATATTTTATTGTAATGTATCTAGTCTCTACATCAACTAAATTACATACCTGGTTGCTGTCTTTACAATGTTACTGCAATCAATGTTGCCTATATATGCTACGAAAACATGGTTTTGTGTTAGCGCGGAGATGTGTTACGGTACTATTTCTATTAATAATATAAAATTGCTTTATTAATTATAATTGCGTTTTGTGGCACTTACGCTTGGGCTGAAGCAACAAACACACATAATGTAATGTTTACATACCACTTAATGCTGTGATAAATACGTAGTGTTACTCTCAACTTGTAAATGCGATACATGCGGATATGTTTCCATCCTCATCTGCAGCTGGACTCTGAGAGCAGAAACATGGAAACCATGTCACCCGTTACAAAAAAAACATGTCAAACAATTATGCAAGGCAACATTCAGGGCAAGAGACGACGAGGACGCGAAGAAGAAAAACAGGCTGGACAACATCATAGAATGGACCCGTTTACCTCTACCCCTCCTGCCCTGCTGCACAACGCAAAAGACATAATTTTAAAGCAATATGCTTCATTTCCATTGTCCGTGTTGATAAATGCTATTTATTGTGTTTATATGAACAAAAGAAGACGATAAATCACTGTCTAGTATACGATGTAATCCAATATCTGCGTGTTTTTGATTCGACAGAAACGTAAAACCGTTTTTAAATCGCATCTGATAATGTATTCAAACATTCCAAATCACCCTTTGAGAAAATAACTGCGGGCCTTGGCTCCGTTTCTGTCGTGCTGATTATTTCAATGAACACACCTATTTATCTGCGAGAGCGAGTCATGGCAAAAACGTCTAATGAACACACCTATTTACCTGCGAGAGCGAGTCATGGCAAAAACGTCTCGCTTCATAACTGTTACAAAGAATTACGCTATGCACTATGCAGATTGGTACGCTTACTGGGTGGGGTACCCTAGGGTAACTACGCCCAAGGCGTGGTCGGTCACCTATGACGCGGGATGTCTATGCGGGGGTGCGCAATATGATAATACCGTCTCGAACTCAGTGGCGGGCGTAGTTGTTTTGTCGGGGAAGTGAAGCACACAGTCGCGCCGTCGCCACACTCCAGTCTTCGATATACTACCCACGTCCGTACCAAAATGTTGCTTTTTAAACAATTCCAGTTATCTAGTGTTTTAATGTAGGCCTGTCAGCAGAATCTCTATTACATCGTCAGCGGGTCTCTGCCCATGCATAGGCGTAGCATACAGACACCCTATATCGGTCGGGCGATTCGGAATATTGCTTATAATATTTATATCATATTTTATTCCTGCCATTGAAGCTATATAGAATATGGATATGGTACGTCAATAATATTAATACGCTAATTTAAGATCACTGGACGTGCATCCCCTCCAAGGCGCCGTCCACTCACCCCTTTTGATGTTTCTTCGCTTCGGTGGTTTACTTGCCTCTCATCTATCCATTAGCGATGCATTTGTATATACAACAATATTTATTTAGAATTATTTGTTTGCGTGTTTTAATGTTGCGCTAGTGGGAATTTCTCCTACCTGAGATAATTAGGTGGTGATCAGTTCTCCAGATGACGCCACCATAAACAAGTGGGTTGTTGGTGGATGGGTGTAAATTAGTCATGCGCGTACTACAGAACAGTTGGCGAGTTTGATTGTGCGTCAAGCCTACCCCAAAGTCTCTGTATAACGTTGAGAATGAACACTGAGAGCTGGAGGACGTCGACATTGCCTTAAAGAGGAAATCGTAGAAGATGTGCTGTTCTGGGAACACAAACCTGGAATTTCTCCAAACTATGGATCGCGTATTCAGACTTATATTCACCTCGACTGAATGAACAATGTATAACCGACATACGCGCAGTAATGGAAGACCGAGAGATATGGCAAGAAACTTTGCGAATTAGAAAACGACTAGGAGACGGGCCTAGTCACGATGGATCAGGTCTGCTGCGGGCGCCATGTTTGGTCGACTGACTGGTGAATAAAAAGCGATAAAGTGGAATGAAACACGTACGTCTTAGCATTATGGTGTAGCAGTGTCGTCTATTTATAAATGTGAAATACATCATAACAGTGTGTGTGTGTGTGTGTGTGTGTGTGTGTGTGTGTGTGTGTGTGTGTGTGTGTGTGTGTGTGTGTGTGTGTGTGTGTGTGTGTGTGTGTGTGTGTGTGCGTGTGTGTGTGCGTGTGTGTGTGTGTGTGTGTGCGTACGTGCGTGTGTGTGTGTGCGTGTGTGCGTGCGTGTGCGTGCGTGCGTGTGTGTGCGTGCGTGCGTGTGTGTAGTGTAAGTTGACTACTACAGAAGGAATTAAAGGAAGACAATTAATTGCACGAGCCACAGCAACCGTTTAATACTGTTTTAGCTACCAGCATTGGAAATTACAGTAGTATTGGAACAGTATGCAAGCTACATGCTACCCAATGTTTTAATGCGCTACTTTGTTGGCCATTTCAAATTAATGTTTCAACCGCAACGCCGGACCGATCGATATGGATGTGAGTCACCATGGGGACGAATAATTCCTCACTCTGTCACCACACGTCGCCTCCTCGCTGCGTCAGTCGCGCGTGTCGGCAGCGCATGGATGATGTCGGCTCGCTTCTCGCCTGAATTCATATTGCTTTGAAATCAAACACCTTGACTCACGTCAACAAATTACGCGTAGATTGTGATACAACAACCAATTTGTGACTCATGATTAGACAAACATTTATAGTACACATCGCTATAAGTTAAGTCAGCCCTGAAGACACGTAATGTTTACTGCACGGGGTATACGTATAATTCAATGTTGCCACATTTTGACTTAACGTAATCATAGTTACATTAAACTTAATTAAATTTAACTATTTGTATTACATTCTACGTAATTATATATATATATATATATATATATATAGAGAGAGAGAGAGAGAGAGAGAGAGAGAGAAAGAGAGAGAGAGAGAGAGAGAGCATGATATATATATGTATATATATATATATATACATATATATATCATGCTGCCATGTTATTAAACTTTCACATAGTACATCTACATCGGCCGCTGTCCTTTACATATAATTATTTCTAAATATTATACGTTCTTTCGCATCCTTGGATCATCTACCAATTGACGAGATTAATTAAAAAAACAAAGATAGCTATTTATCCATTTCTGTTTTCAGTGGCCATATGCATTGATCAGCTATTCTCCGCGTGACGCCATTGTGGAATCTTGTTCAATTTGTCAGGAAATTATGATCTGCCGAGTGCAACATTGGCTTCAGTGTGTGGAAGGGAATTGTTAACACAATCATTAGCTGTTATTGGCCGTTGTGGCATTTCAGCTGAGAAAGTCCAGACGCTTCGTACATGCTAGTTGCCATGCTCAGTTAGGTCACCATGCATAGTCCATTCACCACAAACACTCCAGGCACCACGTGCAGTCCAGTTCTACTTAGGTGTTGCTGTTGTTAGACAACTAATTAATAATTACACACATGCACACACGCACGCTCATGCACACTCGCGCACACACGCACATACGTACATACATAAAGGCGCACGCAGACAAACACACACACACACACACGCACACACACACACACACATACACACACACACACACACACACACACACACACACACACACACACAAGCGATGAGATTAATATTAAGGACAACGACCGACCTTAACTGACACAACTTAATCATAATTATTTGATAATTGTAGTACACAAAATCACAAACACAAACAAAACGGACGATTGACCTCTTTGAAGAAGAAGTGGTATGTAGCATTCATCCGATGATGTGTTCATATATCACGTGTGAAGGAAGACAAAACACTGTTGTCAAAAAGTGATCGGCCCGTCTTCGTGACTCTATGTAACAATTATAAATGCCTTCATCGCTGCTTCCTTCGTCCGCGTCTCGAGACGACATGTTCACGTCAGCACCTACATTAAAACCGTTTCGCCGAGAGCGTGAGAAAATACTAGTGCTTGAGATTTATTTATTGTGACGAACTACTTTGAACAGTCTCGCCTCGCGGATCACTCAACCGGCGAGTGACGCATATTTGGGGACGTTGACAGTGAATACGTACAGTCGGTTATGGTGAATTATCAAAAAAATAAAATAATAGAAAGTCGTGCGGAAGGTGTGACAGATGGTACGTTTTAGTCGTACTCGGTGACGTCTCTCACGAAGCCATGGACACGGGCTGTTGATGGTGATTACATCCAACATTATCAACTGTATTCGGAGAGAATGCGTACTGGAGACACAAGGATTCTTCAAAATGTAGCCACCGTTACTGCAAAGGGTGACCTGTGTAGCAATTTCAAAACACCCACCCTGGAAAACACTACGGTGGTGTTTTCAAATTAATTTCAAAACACTCTATGTAATGTTTAGATTATGTAGTATTCTAACATTTCTATACCGTCTTAGTAATAGTGTTGTAACAATGGATCCATACTCGCCCGCCCGCCCGCCCGCCCGCCGCGCCCGCCCGCCCGCCCGCCCGCCCGCCCGCCCGCCCCCGCCCGCCCGCCCGCCCGCCCGCCCGCCCGCCCGCCCGCCCGCCCGCCCGCGCCCGCCCGCCCGCCCGCATTTTCGGTCGGACAAGCGAAAAACGCTGCATGGTTCGTGGACACAGAAGCAGTCATCTGTAGCTAGAGAACAATTGTGAAAAGCTTGCATTATTCTTCCCGTGGCAACCAGGCTGTAACATGCC
Source organism: Paraescarpia echinospica (assembly GCA_020002185.1). NCBI lineage: Eukaryota > Metazoa > Annelida > Polychaeta > Sabellida > Siboglinidae > Paraescarpia > Paraescarpia echinospica. The sequence goes on from CM034532.1 coordinate 56,459,536, forward strand.
GTAACATGCCATAACATGCCATAACATGCCGTAACATGCCATAACATGGATTCCATGCATTACTTTCGTATGCCACGGGTGACTTGTTTAAAGCAAAATCTTAACTATTTTCGTTCGCGGTGTTTTGTTTAAAGAAATAATATATGTCTGAACATTTATTTCTTGCACTGGTAGGTTTAATTTGACACAAAATTGTTACATACTACTATTTTGCAGTTATTTTTTATAATCACAGTAAGCCTCACAAACAAGCCGTAGGCCAACAAATCGCCAGGTATAGTGTTTTTCCATATTTTTTATTTTGAATTTCACCTGATATCACCTCTTATGACTTAGGTTAACCAACGATCTGAAGCTTAGAAGATAATATCATCAAAACATCGGCGTCATAATCAGTCATTAAAAGTAAAATAATGCTAATTTTATTTACTCATAATTGTGAGATTACTGCATTCTACCAATGTTCTGTTTTGTAATCAGTATATCTCTTTTTGTGTTTTGCGCTCTAATTTTGATTTAACAAGATTGGACAAGAATAAAATAGGTTTGCCGCACAAAGCGATCAGCTTAATGTGGTAAGTGCACAGGTAGACCACCGCACACTCATAAACTGTGTTATATCATATAATATATGACGTAATGGCAGTAGAATGTGAAGCGCTCAATAGGTTTACACACCCGTCCACAACTAATTTTGCCTAGACCAGCATCGCCACCACGTATACACCCACGCACGTAGCATGCTCTCGCACGCTGGCGACCCAACATTGACCGGTGAGCTGTTCAGCCAGGCGTGACGGGGCGCTTGGAGGCACCTGCCATTGACTGTATTCCCAACAGCCTGTGGCCGTTACATGGTTGGTTGTGGTTGTTCAATCAACAAATCAATTGTTCAGCATATCATAGCCATTTCTGTGTGGGGGACTTTTCGCAGCTTATGCATGTGCTTTAATGATGGATCCTACGGGAACATGTCTCCGAATATAATCTCGAAAAAATTGTATAGAAAGTATAAAAAGTCATCGTGCATTTCAAAGAACTTTGTATGTGCGTCCGTGTGCGCGTGCGTGTTTATACGTGCGTGCAATCCAAGTAAATATGTTGTACAATTTGTAAATGTACATGCGTGGTGGTCATGATTCTCGTAATCGGCGATAGGAATACTTTATAAAATACAAACACAACACATAATGAAGGAACGCCACTGTGTCGTAATTCTTCGAGCACTTGTATGCACACTGCACAGCATGTATTACAATGCAAAGCGATATTGGTCCCGTTACGCACACTTCGACGAATACTATACTTTGGAATGTTCACATTGTGGTATAACAAAATTCCTCAAAATGATGGGAGCGTGCTGACTTACATAGCACAACGTATTCGTGCAGTGACAGGCAGTACTAGACACAGACGCGAAATAATTGATTGCCTCATCAGTTGGCATGAACCGCCTTGCATGTTGAGTTTATATGATATTATTAAGGAATTAACCATGCTGGTGTTCTCTAATTTTGCCACAACGCCATTTACACGCAAATAAGGTAATCATTGTTGTTGTGCTATTTATGATAGGATAGGCACCAAATCATGATAGGCACCAAATCATGCAGTCATTGTTCTATTTCTTTGTACTCTCAGCGCACCGCACAACCTTGTTCTTGTCTGTAAACAAAGTTTACGATGTCTACACCCGCCTACTGTCCGAATTCAAATGCCTAACATCAACTGTACTCGCACTCGCCTTTACACTGATACCGTTACCTGCTTGAAGCCAAGGTAGACCTATAAAACAGCGTTCATAGATCCATACGTTAACGACGACATTTCAGATGCCGCCTGAAGGGTCTATAAGCCAATGAGCTCACCGTTCGAGTTGTTGGGTTCAATTAATGATTCACCTGACCTGTTCATTGTCACTGTTCGTGACCCCCAGCCAAAGGAATCCAGTGATCGTGTCAACGCGAACGGAAGAATGTGTCCTCGATGGACCCCAGCTAGTCGTCCCTGAAGAAGTCACTTACCCTGTCTTCTGCGCTATTCCTTCGAGGTCATTAGAAGCAACTTATTTAACTGCATGTGTGTGTGTGTGTGTGTGTGTGTGTGTGTGTGTGTGTGTGTGTGTGTGTGTGCGTGTGTGTGTGCGCGCGTATGTGTGTGTGTACGAGTGCGCGCGCGCGCTTGTACGTTTTTAGTAATTATTAAATTGGAAGACTGTCTACCTTTCGCGTCTGAATATGCAATGCACCATTATTTTTTTCTGATGAATAAAAACACACACCTTTTTAAACAGGTAATAAAATGTCAAGATTAATTTACGAGTGTCAATATTTTCACAAAGACAAAGCTATGCGTCTCACATGTTAGATATCTAACAATATTGAATAAATCCGTGCACGTGTTTGACTATGTTGTTCATGTAACATGAGAGGCAGGCCTGAAACATTTCAAATCTAAAACATTCCCGGATAAAAATCTGAACGTGCATACACTTGCATTATCCGAGATGACAACTGCATTGATATGTTGGCCAAATTCGCCAGTGGCAATGCAGTAAACGCAGTTGCAATTAGCACGAAACGTTCATCGCTTCGATCGCACAGTAGCGGACTGCTGCGCGTGCGGCATGCACAGTGCTGATCCACTGAACCGTGACAGATTTCAACTCGTTTGACTGGTATATTTTCGTTCGCCCGCCCGCCTTTCACCGGCCGTGTCGGGAGCAAATGACGAAGCAGGTCAACGGATTTGCTTGAGTTAACATCAGAGTGCCGACGTTTGGTCGCGATTATAAACGCGACTGCTGCTCTGTCGTCCATGGCTAGGGTGTATGCCAAGCGTTCGGTGTGTTTGTGAACGGTGCACATGGTCAGGCCGCCTTCCGCCTTCACGGATTTCGTACATAAATCAGAGGAGAGAAAACACAACTTTCGGACATACACGGGTAAAACGCAGGTAGTCGCCAACGCCTAGTTGAGCGCCCCACAAACGGACGGTTTGCCCGAGAGGCACAGGAAGGCCGGCATTTTCAGCTCTGAGGAAGCCACCATGGCGTGTCTCAGGTTGTGGCCGGCGGTTCTCCTAATGCTAATGCTGCAGGTAAGCGACAGTTTGGAGATTTTATTCGTGATTGTTAGGCAATTGGGTGCGTTCGTTCAACCTGGCTGTAACATATATTGATAATATTCTGATATTGGATAGGTGTGCAAACGAATTTATACATTTAACACTTAATTTAATACATACACGTGCAACGAGTCATGGATCGTGTACAGCTGTACTGGTAATGTATCAAATATGTATTAGTGCTTGAATTTTGGTCAATTCACCAGTCTGACACACATAAATATTGATCTTGCCATTAAAAAATGTCCGATGGATCGACGTGAGATTTCAATAAGAGCGATACTTAGAGACTATTTTTTCTATCAAAGGAGGTTTATTAAGGTGTCTGGGATACATATGCGGCATAACCACAAAAGGCGGTAGACATTTGAAAGCAATTATTTATTAAAAACAACTCGAGATCTACAAACATAACAATGCCAATCCTAGTATATTACAGTATATAAGACACGTCAATCAACTGTTCAGCTGATCGAGTCTTTTTATATAGCACGCGTAGTGTATGTGTTTCAAGATGACACCTCGACTTAAAGCGACCTAAAAACCTGATTCATTATAGTCTTTAGTTTGGCTGGCGACATTTAGATGTTAGTGTGTGCGTATGTACATGGGTGCTTGCATGCGGACATACATGCGTACGTATAGGTGTAACTGCATAGTTTTTGTGTGTGTGGGTGGGTGGGTAGGTGTCACTGTCTGTGTCACCGTGTGTATGTGTGCGTGTGTGTGTGGGTGTGTGTTACAGTCTGTGTCACCGTGTGTGTGTGTGTGTGTGTGTGTGTGTGTGTGTGTGTGTGTGTGTGTGTGTGTGTGTGTGTGTGTGTGTGTGTGTGTGTGTGTGTGTGTGGTGTGTGTGGAGGGGGGGTGTGGGGGGATGTACGAGAGCGAGCGTGTGTGCGCGTGCATGTGTACGAGATTGGAGTTATATTTATATTACACAGAAATTGTATGCTTAAATATGTCCCTTATCCAAGAAGAATGTGTGACAATAGTGGTATTTGAAATGTTATAAATGCCGAACATGGCATCTCCTGAGGGGTAAAAAGGCACGGTCGACATTATGACCAGATCCATATACTAACATTCCATGCGGCGAAACTGGCATGTCTCAGCTTGAATTGGCAACCAGGAAGTGGCTGTTCGACAAACTCTACATATTAGACTATCGATACAAACACGAAAAAGATTATCATACGCTCGACAGTTAATAGGATATTGTTAACATTTTAGTGTTACACAAAGCACTGTTACATTATTTACATTTGTCATATATTGTCTTGAATACGGTTGAACGGATATTAGAATAGCACACTGTTTATTGGGGGCTTTGCTTGCATACGTTAATCACGGGACCTAAAACACACAAACATATCTTTGTCTCTTCGGGTCGCCTCGGTCTCTTTTCTCTGTCTGTCACTCTCACGCACACGCTCGCACATGCGCAGACAAACATGCACACGCACGCACTCACTGTTGACTCTCCATCGCTGTTTACGGCATTTCATGAATGATTATTCCTAGCAGTTGCAAGCATTTTATTAATAGATGGGGTGACAATATATGTGTTTGTGAGCTGAACCGTGATCGGTATAGGCGATCAAAACAATTAGCAATGCGTTTAGGGCTGCACTGATATTGTAATTGTATTGGAATGTTGTTTTCCTGCTTGTCCCCGTGAGGCTGGCCGCCCTATGTGCCTTAATTGTGTATCATTCTTCTGTCACTGGTCCCGTTTCCCGTGAACTATATTGTGATAAAACAACAGTTATTTAGATCTAGTCATTAAGGATACCATACATGTATGCCTAAGTTAGCTGCATTCAACCATCAATTATATGTGTATGACTGAGTCAGCTGTACTCGACAGTGTTACTTGCTTATTATATCAATTATTCGTGTGCGTATATGGATAAACTGAACTAAATTGAGCGAGAGTTTCATGGGCATGATTTAGTATGCCTGCATGCTCACCGGTCATGTGAAAAAGCTGGCTGTGATCAACCGTACAGGTAATACACTCACTACTGACAATATAGCTCTGGCTGTAATGGTAGTGGATATCATTAGCATATTAGGCAATATGCACCTATAAAGCGACCAATAAAAACGCGACTTGTGCCAATGGTGGTTACATTAAAAGGTCACGCCTGACTGCATTATGCTGACAGGCATGGCTGAACGCAGTATAAAAGCCATAGCCCATTGGCTTCCTTGGAGAGTGAGGACACATATTTGATGGTACAGACCTTGTACTAACTACTGTGTTCCCAGATATGTACATTTTGGATCCTTTTTTAAAACGTAGATATTTATATATTTATTTATGAAATATCAAGCTTAGAGCTAGTTATCAGGACAAAATTTTATTACAATTATACTATGACAAATTAGGCATATAATACATTATAAATTTGCATCAGGCGTATGACACGTTGAACGTAATTTTAAGATATCGTAGGTTACATTCAAAGGTCACGCGTTACTGCACTGACCGCCGACACGCCTGGCTGAACACAATATAAAAGCCGCGGGGTTCCCTGGTGAGGGAATATACATATTTGATAATACTAGCTACTTGTGTTTCTCTGATATATTTACATATCATGACATGTCTCTTGGAAAGACCGATCCTAGAGCTAAAAACATGACTAAATATTATTACGGTTATACTATGAATTATTAAACAAATAACACGTTTTACATTGACTTTTATTATAATATA